>JAHXMU010000099.1:4198651-4211261 GCA_019455685.1 Philornis downsi | reverse complement strand
AAGAACGCAAAATTTAAATTTAGCGCCATTCGAAGTGTCATTGTTTGACATTTGAACAATTGCTATTGTTTGCTGGTAGAAGGTACGAGGTTAGTAAAAATGGAGCGCTACACGAATGAACAATGCATTCTCAGTGTGAAATTGTTTTACCAAAATGATGAAAGTTTTGCGGCTACAGTTCGCAAATTGCGATCAATTTGGGGTCACAATAATGCTCCAAAAGAGTCAACTGTAAAGATATTAATGGATAAAAAACTGGGTCTGTTAGTGATGTAAAGATAACAACGCGCCTTCGACCAGGTCAATCGATCGAAAATGTCGCAGCTGTACGTGATGATGTCGCTCAAACTCTTTGGTGTCTCCATACCCACTATGCAGCGAATTTTGACGAAAGATCTGCATCTTCATGCATACAAAGTTCAATTGACTCAGGAACAGAAGCCAGCTGACCATGGACAGCGAAGGGAGTTCGGTAATTGGGTATTGAAAAGACAACATGAAAATGCTGATTTTGCCGATAAAATCATCTTCAGTGACGAGGCCCATTTCCATCTTGATGGCTTTGTCAATAGGCAGAATTGTCGCATTTGGGGTGAGGAAAATCCTCGAGGGATTCACGAGAAGCAAATGCATCCTGAACGCGTCACTGTGTGGTGCGGATTTTGAGCTGGAGGAATCATTGGACCTTTTTTTTATGAAAATGAGACATGTCAAACGCAAACAGTCAATGGTATTTGGTATCGTGAAATGATAACCAGTTTTTTCGTGCCTAGAATTAAAGCAATAAATGTGGAGGGCATGTGGTTTCAACAAACGGCGCCACATGCCATACAGCCAGAGAAACAATTCAATTGCTGCATCAGTCATTTCTCGGTCGTGTTATTTCGCGTTTGGTGACCAAAATTGGCCGCCTAGATCGTGCGATTTGACACCATTAGAGCTTTTTCTTTGGGGTTTTTTGAAGTCGATGGTTTACTCGAATAAGCCGACGACGATTCAAGTCTTAAAAGAGAATTGGACGCTGCGTTAATGAAATACCGCAGCATTTATGCAAAACGATCATTGAAAATTTCATTAAAGATCGCGTGTGTGCCAGCAAAGACGCGGCAGTCATCTGCCAGATGTGTTGTTCCATACATAGCCTCATACTGTCTACTTTACGATATATAGGTAATAAAGTTTCACGATTTTTTTTTAAATATCTGTGTTTTATTTAAAATTTAAATCTTGCGTTCTTGTTGGGACACCCTTTATAATGGCATAAAAAAATTTCATTAACATCTCATACACCTTGTGTTATCCCATTACAACATAGGCCCGCCCTCTTTGGCAACTCTTTATAAAAACCAATTGACAAATGTTGAAGAACAAAGTAGTTTGAATTCAAAGCAATCGGAAAGAGAAATATCAAGTTGAAGTTTCACTTCCCACATATTTTTTCTTTTAGTCTATCGAGAAACTTCCAAACGTTCAATTTTATTCAATTTTAATATTATAAAATAACTTTTAAATAAAACTGAGATTCAATAGGTTATGGGCGACTCAAAAGAATCTCACGGCATACCCCAGTTTAATGGCTCGGGGTTTGATGATTGGCAGTTTCGTGTAAGATTGCATAGGACCATT
Source organism: Philornis downsi (assembly GCA_019455685.1). NCBI lineage: Eukaryota > Metazoa > Arthropoda > Insecta > Diptera > Muscidae > Philornis > Philornis downsi. The sequence continues at coordinate 4,209,635 of JAHXMU010000099.1, read as the reverse complement.
TGGGATTAATGGAAGTTCTGACCGACGCTCCACCCTTGGAACCTGAAGCAACTGCCATGTTTAAGAAGAACGATCGGAAGGCAAAGGATAAACTGGTAGGATTCATTCACTCGGATTGCTTATGCTGTGTCAGAGAGAAAAATACGGCGAAGGAAATGTGGGATAGTTTACAATCAGTGTTTGCCAAAAAATCCCTAATCAATCAGCTATTAATTCGCAAAAGGCTTGCAAAAATGAAGATGAATGAAGGTGAGAACGTGTTGGTTCACATAAATGTAGTTGAAAATTTAATCCGTCAAATGCGGTTGGCTGGGGCAAATATAGAAGATGCGGACCTTATTGTTCAATTTTTCCTAACATTGCCTGAAAGGTATGGCCCGTTAGTTATGTCATTACGAAGCATCGAAGATGGTAAGCTAACATTAAACATGGTCAAGGAAAGGCTGAAAGCGGAGGATGCAAAGTTATCTGATCGACATGAAGATGTCTCAGAACAGAAAATGGCATTTATTGGCAAAAATCATAAAAGACCGAAAAAATTGAATGGGAAGTGTTTTAAATGCAACAAATATGGTCATCAAGCGAAGGACTACAGACAAAAGGATGGATATGCCGCAAGCAAAAATGCTGTTTGTTTCATGATTGGCAGCATAGCAACTTATATTTAAAATTGGACTCCGGGGCTAGTGATCACTTAGTAAAGGATAAATGGTGCTTTAAAAACCTAAAAGATTTGGAAGTGCCAGTCGAAATAAGTGTGGCTGAAAATTACCAATCTGTTTTTGCAAAACAGTATGGAGAAATTCACGGAATGACTAACTATGGAATCCCCCTAATAATGAAGGATGTGTTGTATGTGCCTGATTTACATGACAATCTCTTATCAGTAAGAAAGTTGACAAAGGTCGGAATCGACGTAAAGTTTGTTTGTGAAAGTGCAAAGATTAATAATAACAATGAGACAATTGCATCGGCAAAGCTGCATGGAAATCTCTATGAACTAAGAATAAAAATAAATACCTATCTGGACAAAGCCGTGTCATGTGACAAAAATAATTCATTGCTGTGGCATCGAAGACTTGGTCATATTGGTGCTGGTGGATTGAATAAGTTATCCAAAGCAAACGTAATCCAAAATGTCAACTTAAAAGAGGAACCATTGGATTTCTGCGACGTGTGCGCTGAAGGTAAACAATGCCGTGAACCTTTTGATGATACACGTGCAAGATCTAAACGAGTGTTGGAGCGTATACATTCCGACATTTGCGGACCATTCGAAAATATAGCGTGGAATGGAGCAAAATATTTTGTGAGCTTCATTGATGATTACACTCATTTCGCAATGATTTATTTGATAAAGAAGAAGTCCGATGTGTTTATGGCGTTCAAAGAATATGAAGCGATGGTGGCCAGCTTATTTAGTGGGATGGCTATATCAAAGATGACAATTGATCAAGGGAGAGAATATATATCGGAAGAACACATGGATTGGTACAAATTGAAGGGTATACAGTTGGAACCGACCGTTGCGTATTCTCCACAACAGAATGGTGTCGCTGAAAGGTTCAACAGAACATTATGCGATAAAATGAGAACAATGATTATCGAATCAAAAATACCAGGAAATATGTGGTGTGAAGCTGCACTTGCCGCAGTGTATATTGTTAACCGGTGCCCGACAAGAAGCATAAATAATTCAAAAACTCCAGCTGAAATGTGGTTCGGTGAAATACCAAAATTTGAAAAAATACGGGTATTTGGATGCAAAGCTTACAGTTGGATATCAAGGAATAATCGAAAGAAAATGGATCCAAGAAGCAATAAAATGGTAATGGTTGGATATGCACCCAACGGATACAGATTATGGGATCCCGAGAAAAAGAAGATAATGATTTCAAGAGACGTGAAATTTGATGAAAATTGTTTTCCGTATAAGTTGCCAGAAGCCCAAACTCCCGATCATATAATTGTACGACGAAGCAACGATTAAGAGGGGGATGAAGAAGTTATCGTGGCTACCGAACATCCTGTGTATGAAAATTCGTCGATTATATCAGATGATGAAGATGTGGTAAATGTCGTGGATTCCGTGGAAGATAACTGTTTAAGTTTCTCTAATCCTGCAAATAGTTCTATTCTGACTGAGGATGAAGATGAGGAAATTCAAGATGTTGAAAAGGTTCCAGCTCAAGTTGCTCCACGTCGTAGTTCAAGAGAAAGACGATTGCCGGCAAAACTATTTAATTACATAACTGGATTGGAAACCAATGTTACATCAAAAGAAATACCAATTAGTTACAAGAATATTTCGAGTCTCGAAGATGCTGATAAGTGGTACAACGCAATTAAGGATGAGTTGAAATCGATGACGAAGAACAATGTATGGAACGTTATTGAACCGCCTAGAAAAGCCAAAATATTGAAGCCTGGATGGGTCTTTAGAATCAAAGAAGACGGGAATGGTAATGCTACAAAATATAAAGCACGCCTTGTTGACAAAGGATATCTACAAAAAGTTGGAGTGGATGTTCACGAAACATACGCTCCTGTGGCAAATTTAACAACTATATATGTGGTGTTGTCTGTTGGTATGAAAAGAAATTACATATTTCATCAAATGGATGTCAAGACAGCATTTTTGCACGGAGACTTAATAGAGGATGTATATATGTCAGTCCCTGAAGGTGTTTCAGCTAAAAGCGAAATGGTCTGTAAGCTGAACAAGTCCTTATATGGTCTTAAGCAAGCGCCTCGCTGCTGAAATATAAAGTTCAACGAGTTCATAATTTCTATGGGATTTGTCAGATCCAAACACGATTACTGTCTCTACACCAAGTTAAGCCCTACCCATGAAGACGATTTAGTAATCATAATGTATGTTGATGACTTGGTTATTGCTGGAAATAAATCGAACACTATTTCAAAACTGAAGGTGGAACTGGGGAGAAAATTTGAACTGACGGATTGTGGAATATTAAAATTTTTCTTGGAAATGAAAATTCAGAAATTCGATGACAAAGTGTATATCTCTCAAGAGTCTAATATCAAAAAGGTTGTATCAAAATTTAGCATGACAGAATGTAATGCTGTGAAAAGTCCGATGGAAAAGGGATTACAGCTTCCTCGAGAGAGCAAGACTGAATGCCGTCATCCATATCGTGAATTACTTGGAAGTTTAATGTACATCATGTTTCGTTCCAGGCCGGATATATGTTATCCAGTTGGATACATGGGGAGATATCAAGAAAACCCATCAGAATTGCATTGGCAGCATCTGAAGCGACTTGTAAGATATCTCAAAGGAACGTCAAATTTCAAACTCAAGTTCAAGCCTGATAGTGAACCTATAGTAGGATATGTTGATGCTGACTGGGCTTACATTTTTAGGTGTTTGGTTGCACTGTGTCTTGGGGAAGTAAAAAACAGCAAACTGTTGCAATGTCATCCAGTGAAGCAGAATATATTGCGTTGAGTCTGGCAACTACAGAGGCTATTTGGTTAAAAGGAGTGATGGAAGACTTGAATGCCATTGATAATAGTCATCCTGTCCCAATATTTGAAGATAATCGCGGTTGTATTGGAATGGCTTCGAACACAGAAAGCAAACGGGCCAAGCACATAGATATTAGACATCATTTTGTTAGAGACAATGTTGCTCAAAAGAAAATTCAACTAAAAACTGTTGATTCAAAGAACCAATTGGCTGATTATTTATTTACAAAGGCAACTGACCAGACCTGTTTTATTAATCTTATCAAAACTATTGGATTATCCGATTGAGAGGGAGTGTTGAAGAACAAAGTAGTTTGAATTCAAAGCAATCGGAAAGAGAAATATCAAGTTGAAGTTTTACTTCCTACATATTTTTTCTTTTAGTCTATCGAGAAACTTCCAAACGTTCATTTGTGTTTTATTCAATTTTAATATTATAAAATAACTTTTAAATAAAACTGAGATTTAATAACAAAATAATATTTTTTGTAAAACGATGATCAGTGTGGTCTTTTATTTTAAAAAGATATCCTGCCTATGCCGAAAATAATTAGCGGCATGTTATTTACATACTTCACATAGCTTTCTAAGATACAATGATGTAATATTTTGTGTGCATTTCATAAAACATTAAAAGAAATTAAGTTATTTTAATATCAAAAAGTAGATGTGTGTTATTTTTTTTTTTTTTAATAAAATCGATATTTTCGAAAATTTCAATTTGAAAAGGTCCCAACGTCCAATAAAAGAATCACATGTCAGCATAAGATCCATGTCTGTCCTTTATAATCCAGAACGAATCAACAATATCGCCATTTTGATCATCCGAAACTTGTTCGAAATACAAATGAGTCGCATTGTGAGCCTTCAAGCGAGTGTAGCCATAATCCTAGATAATAAAACCACATAAATAAGTTAATACAATTGTGTATATATATTTCAATCTTACATTGCTATGGAAGGCGTTCCAAGAGGGCAATACTTCAGAAAACGGTTCGCGTTTCTCATTACAACCAGCAGAACCCGTTACTATCTGTATCGGAGCTTTAGCGTTTGTATATGGAGCCCGGGCCGAACCGTTATACACCTTAAAGTCGTATATGGGCCACAATCTTGTATAGAAATGTTCATGAGCGAAAAATTCCACATCAACGCCATATTTGTAAAAAAGATCCTCCAAACCAAATATTTTCAATATAGGCAAACCTTGGCGTATATAAGTCTCTAATTTTTCATTGCAGTCGTACTCTTTATCATCGCTACAATACATGGGCCGATGGCCGTAAGTGATAATCCAGGGACGTAGAGCCCTATTTTCTGGCTTATTTGCTTCCTTCAAGTCATTTTCCAACCATTCGAATTGTTTCGTTAATAATTTGTAGCCATAGGTGAGGAAATAGTACACTTCCGTAGAAAAGGAAACGAAATGTACTGGACCAAGATTAAAACTATACCACAAACTATCGTGGCCTCCTGGCATACTAAAGCGCGTTTTGTAATTTGAAAAATTGCTAGCAATTTAAAATAGTATAAAATTATTCAATACAAAGCTTTGGATAAAATTCGCAAACTTACTATTTCTGTTCATGGTTTCCAGGACAAACCATATAAGGCACATACGCAGCTATTGTTTCAATTTGACGCATAAAAGCATTTCCCACTTCTGCATCATCAGTATCCATATCGTATGCAAAATCCCCTACATGAATGATGGCGTCATACATCCCTTGTTGAGTGTCTCGTTGTAATCGCGCCAATGATTGGGCATTGTCATTTCCCATATCGCCATATATGGCTAGACTAGGTGACCAATTATTGCCATCAGGCGGAGTAACAAACGAGAATCTAGCCGACCAACCAAATTCACTACCACAACCGTATTCGTAACGAGTTTTCGGCTTTAGATTTTTCAAGGTAACCTTATGTATATACTGTGAAGATTTCTTGGGTCCACCATCTACAAAAAGTTGTGAAAATCCAGAAGCCTTCTGGAGTGTTTGAGGGTTGTTAAAGCTTTCGCCATATATTACGATTGATTGATTTGTAGCATCACGAGTAGACCAAGTAACGACAATGTCCATTAATTTTTCTGAAAATGACCCAAAGGAAGAAATTGATCATTTTAGTTAAATGAGTATTAAGGCACACTCAAAGAAATTTGGATTAGAATAAAGACAAAGCAACATATGTGAACTTTTATATTTATTATTAATATAAATGTACATTGTAAAACTTTAAAATAGTTTTAAAATACTATATATGTATATATGGGTATTTATTAGGATATATTGCTTAGATTATAGCATAATGTTTCAATTAGAAAATAGCATAATTATATATTTTCTAGTCATATTTTCCATGTTTGTCTTTTATCACCCAAAATTTATCAATCACTTTGCCATTTTTGTCATCAGAAACTTGCTCAAAGTACAAGTGCGTGGCATTGTAGGCCTTAAAACGAGTGTAGCCGAAATCCTAATTCGATTATAAAACATTAAATATTTGTTAGTAATTCTGATATATTTCTTTCTCACCCACCTGACTATGAAAAGCGCTCCATTTTGGTATGTCTTTAAAAAATGGTTCACGACCCTCTTTATTGCCCGCTGCCCCCGTTATTAAATGAACTGGAGCTCCAGGATTACGGTATGGTTCTGACAAAGAGCCATTGTAAACAGTATAATTGTATAGAGGCCATAGTCGTTCGTAACAATGTTCATGTGCCCATATTTCTACATCGACACCATATTTGTAAAATAGTTCCTCCAATCCAAATATTCCCAAAACTGGCAAACCTTGACGCACAACCGTGCTGTGATGCGAACAATCATCACCATTGTCATTACTGCAGTACATCGGGCGGTGGCCAAAAGTGATTATCCATGGATGTTTGGCACGTTTTTCCGGTTGTGTGGCTTTCTTTAAATCCTCCTCCAACCAGTTGTATTGAAATACTAAAGGTTTCAAACCCAACTGCAGATAATAGTAAACTTCGGTAGAAAATCCTATAAAGTGAACGGGTCCCATGTCAAAACTATAGAAAAGACTTTCCTGGCCACCTGGCATGCTAAAACGAGCTCTATAGTGGGAAAAATTGCTACAAAAAAAAAAAAAAAAAAATAGTAAGTTATACTAGGTACGAGGTGTGTTAAAAAAATAAGGCGAGTTTTCACATTTTTTTTTATGTTGGTACACTCGTTTCGAAGATACGAGTATGTTGACGGTTTTATTCATATAGCATGTTTAATTGTTTGTGAGAGGCATAAATAAGACAAGTGTTTTGCATGTTCGGCGATTCGGTTTTTATCTTCTCAATCGTCGCAAAACGCCGTTCTTTCATGGCTCTCTTTAATCTTGGGAACAGGAAAAAGTCGCAGGGGGGCCAAATCTGGTGAATACAGTGGCTGAGGCGTTATAATGGTGATGTTTTTAGCCAAATAACCTCTCACAAGCAAAGATGAGAGGGCAGGTGCATTATCATGATGCAAAACCCATGATTTTTTTTCCACAATTCTGGGCGCTTTTTCGTATTGCCTCAAGCAAACAACGCCTAAATTCAAGGTAATACTCCTTATTTATCGTACGACCTTGTGGTAAGAACTCCTGATGCACTACGCCATGGTAATCGAAGAAAATAGTGAGCATAACATTGACATTTGATCGAACCTGGCGTGCTTTTTTGGTCTTCGCTCTCCTAGTCTTCCATTGGGACAACTGGGCTTTGGTTTCCATGTTATAACCATATACCCATGATTCGTCACCAGTTATGACCCTTTTAAGTAAATCTGGATCATCGTTGACGGCATTCAATAATTCCTGAGCGATGCTCATGCGACGTTGTTTTTGGTCAAAATTCGAACTTCGCTGCCACACGCTTCATGCCAAAATTTTCCGAAAAGATTGCATGGCATAAGCCAACCGACATGCCGACATCCTCAGCAACTTCTCCAATTGTGATTCAACGATTCTCCATAACAATTTTCTTCACTTTCGCAACATTTTCGCACATCTTCTCAACCTTCTGTGAAATATTTGCAAACATTTTTCTGACTCAGAGTACTCCCACCGTATGCCACTGTCAACATTTCAAGTGTTTTTGAGCACTTAATTTAATTTTTTTTACGCAAAATTTGATGCAACTTCCTTGATCCATTTTTTTCGATAACAGAAAATTACCAAACACGCAAAACACTTGCCTTATTTATGCCTCTCACAAATAAACTAAACATGCTATATGGATAAAACTGTCAACATATCTTCGAGATGAGTGTACCAACATAAAAAAAAACAATAATTGAAAGTCGAATGTACGTAGCCCGCGAAATTTGAAAATTCGCCTTATTTTTTGAACACACCTCGTATATTCTTACATGAAGTTCATTTCATCTTACTAGGTCATTTCGTGATTTCCCGGCGCCACCATATAAGGTAAATATGCGGCTATTGTTTCTATTTGACGCATAAATTCATCACCCACTTCGCCATTTTCATTATGCATATCATAAGCGAAATCGCCAACATGCAAAATTGCATCATACATTCCCATTTGTGTCTCTTCTTGAAGACGTGGCAACGATTGGGCATTTTCATTGCCCATATCACCGTATATGGCTAAAGTAGGAGACCAACTCTCATGTGCAGGCGGAATACGGAACCAGTAGAGAGCGGACCAACCCAAAAGACTACCGCAATGATATGTGTAAGTAGTATTTTCCTTAAGATTGCTCAGAGTAACCTGATATGGATTTATACACAAATAATTTTTCCCAGTTGTTTTACATTAACATTATTTGCTCACCCTGTGGATATATCGAACTCTCTTCGATTTACCTCCATCTACAAATTTTGTAGGACCTCTTTCGTTCTCTTGAGTGTTCGCTAAGTCCCCTCCTTCGCCATATTTACACATTGAGATCTTTGTATTGTCCTGGGTGGACCAAGTAACGACAATATCATGTGTGGTTTCTTGCAAAAGAAATCATAAGTTTATTTTGATTGCTTTAAAGCAAATCCATATATATATGCATATTTACTATGGAGAAATAAGGAGTGCGATACATATATGACGAGCTTTACAAGATATGTCAAGCTAAAATGCAGTGCCCAATGAATTCTTCCGAAAAAATGTCCCACATTGTACAAACATTGCATTGGCCCATTGAAAGTGCGGAACTTTCCTTGTTCAGAAAATAACGTAAGAAATATGATATTTTACCATTTCCATATAAAAATTTTTATGTTAATAAAAGTTGTTTATGTCACCAGATATAAAATAAGGGATCTATATTAATTCTTTCTTTAAAATACATCTTTAATCTTCGGAAGGGATGAGACCATTTTTACAAATTTGTGCAGAGCGTTAGGCCAATTTCCAAGTAAACAAAACACTGGGAATTAAACATCCCACATATGCCCAAAATATATGAAAATATTTGTTTTTCAATAAATTAGTTACAGTAATTGTTTCTGATTGTTGTTATATAATATTTTATTTGAAAAAATCATTGTTAACTATAACTTTCAACTTTCATTTCCAAAGTCAACAAAAAATTTTTATTTTTAATTTTTGTTATAAACATTTTTATTTTTAGTTTCTGTTATAAAAATTAATAACAATATTTTTTTTTTGATTAATGTAATAAAAATCAAAAGATAATTATTAAAAATGATTTATTCAAATATTGACATCAAATAAAAGAAAAAAGAAAAATATTTTCATGAACTTGACGGGCACCATTCTGACATAGTTTATAGTATAGTAAATCAATAGTAGTACTAAAAAATTAAGATTCGCTTTTGAGTTGATTTTTTACAGAAATTTACCAAAAATTGGAAGAAAATTGATGTGAGCTAGCTACGGTGTTGCGAACTACGTTTTTGCAGAGTCATACTTTTTTAGTTTTGTTTTCATAAATAGTATCATAATCTAACCATTTAAAAATATACACGGCATTTTTTATTATATAAATATATTATAAATATTATATATTAATATATATTGCATAATAGTCCGTTCGGTGAACATTTTAGAAAAACAAGCTTTCAAGACGGAAAATACGATTTTGTCAATCAAACAATTTCGGACAATTTATTTAATTTTTTTAATATTATAATACTATTTCTATTTTTGAATGGAAGACCGTCAGCAGCGAAGTTATAGAAATGATTACTTCTTCCAAGTAAAGCTATGAAGATTTTAATGCACATAGCTCTTAAAATATTTGGTGTCTCGTAGTTGTAAACAAATTACACCATTTATTGTTAATAAATTCTTGTTAATGAATCCCGACGTCAAGCCATCATTAAATATTAATGAATAATATAATTTCGAACAATCAGGTGAATCAGCAATGAATATTAAAATATGATTAGATCTAAATTCTTTCATTGAGAATGACTGACGTGCTTTAATTGCGAATAAAAGCAAGCAAGAACCCATCCTAGCTAAAAGCTTCCTGTTAATTAAAATCTTTCAAAAATTCCAATAACTTATACTAAATTTTAACTAATTGCAGAATTATCAGTGCATCTTATTATCTACTTAATTGACAGCACAGAAAGATTTGCATAGGGTTGGTAAAAAAGGGATAATAATTTGATATACCATTTTCAAAATAAATGAAACCTTTTACGGGCCAAATGACACATTTTGAATATATTAAAAAGTTGGTATTAACGAACCAGTTTCGAAGGACAAATTGACATATTATTTAGTTTACAATCTGAAAGATCTCAGGATTTCCTGAAGATGATCCACGATGGGAATTGAACTTGATTAAATGGCACATTTTGAATATATTAAAAATTTGGTATTTACGAACCAGTTACGAAGGACAGATTGACATATTATTTGGTTTACAATCTGAAAGATCTCAGGATTTCCTGAAGATGATCCTCGTTGGGAATTGAACTTGATTAATTCAACTAATAATAGATATTATTTTATAAACAAAAGCAATGCCCGAATTCATGCGAAGTAGAACATTGAGATTATCATTCGTAATAGCGGATTTTACAAACTTTTACCCCTCAATTATTCAATGTCGAATATCACAGAGAAGTTTTTTTTTTCAAAAATTAAAACCAATGTACGAGCAATATCAAGTGACATAAATATAGAACAGAACATTTTAAACATTAAAAGCTCATTATTCTTCATTATATATGTGATGAATATGATTTTAAAAATAGTACGTGCTTAATACATACGTAATTTCTCAGCCCCTGCTTTAATATAATAACTAAATAATAAAAAACTGCATTCTTTTTACCTTTTGTAGGGGTTTCCTGACAGCTACAGACTGATGAATCTCATATATAAAAAAATGATTTGGCGTGTGTTTGCCACAGCATAATTAAAGAACGGAGTGACGAATTTGCATAAAATTTTTTGTATGCGTTTGAGTGGCGCTCCGAGTGATTTAGATTTATACTTCGGTCCAATTGGACAAAGGGGCGTGGTACCTCCCATACAAACCACAAATTAAAAATC
>JAHXMU010000099.1:4172925-4198641 GCA_019455685.1 Philornis downsi | reverse complement strand
GTACCTCCCATACAAACCACAAATTAAAAATCCATTATTTCTGCTCCGGCTAACAGTATGTGAACAAAATTTGGTATATAAGTTTGGTTTACATATTGTAAGTTCTGCTGCAAATAGGCGTGGTACCACCCGAAGAAATCAAAAATTAATAAAACCATTATTTCTGATCCTGTTATAGGAAAATTTAAGTTTTTCATATACTGACTTTATTTCACTTCTCATTTTTCTATGTATGAGAAACTTTTAGGAGAAACTCAAACACCTAACTTTGTCAATCATGTTGCCTTCTTTTCACTCCTCAATTTAAACTTAAACTTTAAAAAAAAGTTCCTAATTAGTGCTATTTGTGAAAATTGTTTACGAGCCTTATTCAGTGCTATTGTGTTTTCTGCAAAAAGTGAAAATTTTAAAATACAATTAACCGTGCGCTCAAATTTTTTGTGCAATATAATATAGGTGTTGGTGAGTATAATTTCAGCAATAACTTTTTTTATAAGAAAAAACGAAGAACATTTTTTCTTCTTCTTCTTCTTCTCTTATATATAAAAATGAATTTCGGTCAGAAACAGTGTTAGATTATAGTATTGATTTTGTTTTCAATTAACTTTCATAATAAGTGAGTGAGATGCCGCCAATCAGACGTAGGAACATTGGTCGCAGAGGCTGTACGGCTACAAGATCAAGAAATTCTCGAGTGATTGAAAGTCCTGAACATCGAGCAAATCGTATTGAGAGGAACAGCCAACGGATATTAGAATCCCGATTAATTCAGTCACATGAAGATCAAGCTATGTTATACATATAAAAATGGTGTGAAAAATGTATAGTAATTTATTAATTGAGAACGGCTGGGCCGATTTGGCTCAAATTTTTTCTCAGTTGTTCGTAATTGCCTGGAGAAGGTTTTTACGAAAAAAAATTTTGGGAAACCCCTCCGGAAAAGTCGGAAAATTGAAAAATTCGAAAATGGATTTTTCGTATGGAATTTTGTGTGCAATTGTTCCGGAATGGCTTTTAGAATAGCAAAATAGAAAACTGTTAGTGGAAAATTCGGAAAATTCCGGAAAATTTTCAATTTGTTTGATTTTGGACTGTGTAAAGTTGGAAAATTCGTTGTAAAGTTCGGAAAATTATGAAATTTATTGTGATAAAATAATATGTTTTGCGTGAATTTTGGGTGGAGAAGTTAACGAGATAAATAACAGATGGCGCTGCGCTGCGTTTAATGCCACAACCCCGTAGATGGCGTTATACGTTAACTTAAGCTGAGCGCAATTTGACAGGTGAACTTTTCGCATTGTCATTTTCTATTAAACAAATGTGCTATATTTCCTGCTGCAATTGATTCGGGTTTTACCTATTATTACACTGATTTCGGATACTCATATATCGCGTATCACATCAGTAAATGGTACAAACAGTACGATCAATTGAAATTCGGTGCAATATTTATCAATTCGATCATTTTTTCAGAAAATAAGTTTGCGTATAAAAAGTTAGATCATCTTATTGGTTTGCAGGCATTTATTGCGATACATTCATTTCGTAAGTTTTTTTTTTTAAATAATTTTCTTTTTAATAGGATTAGTCAACAACGACTTTATTCTATTTCAAGGAGAGTTATTTGCTTGACTAATTCCACCTATTAGACGATCAAACCTTGGACGTCGTACATGTCGTAAAATAATTAGTCAGAATGTTTGTGATAATTAAACGCAAGAGGAACGCGCTGAACGAAATGAATGGAGACGTGCCCATATTGCACAAGTTCGCGTTGCACAGTCACCACATCACATTGTCGAAGGAGGAACTCATCACCAAAGTGTTCCCCGGCATTATAAAAATCTCGATTGGATTAGTGAACTGGCAATAACAGCAGCTAAGAGTAAGGACGTCGATAGCTTGAATTTAGTTATTCAAAGTCAAATCGCTGGAAAACTGTATTCGTACAAATCTATTGACAGAGTGACCGACGAGGATGAAGCGACAAACTGTCTGAAGGAATTTTTGAACTCGCTTGATGTGCCAGGAACTCCGCCGCATAATTTACAGCTGAGGGTAAGATCGATCATACCCATGTTGCGGAATCTGAATCATCCGAAATTGTGCAATGGTACGCAATTGCCCATCAAGAAACTGATGAACAATGTGATTCAAGCGACGATCATCAAGGACAAATTCAAAGGAGAGGAAGTCCTTATCCTACGAATTTCGATAACTCCAACTGATCTTCCATGCCAATTCAAGAGGATTCAGTTCCCCATTCGATTAGCTTTTGCGATGACAATCAATAAATCGCTTCCAATCGTTGGAAGTCTGTGGGATTAATCTCCCTGTTTTTCGTACGGTCAGCTCTACGTTGCCAGTCCGCGTGTTGGGGACAACCGTCTTCGTTGTTTGTTTTTGCGCCGGAAAACAAGTCAAAAAATATTGTTCATCATAATACTCTCTACTGATTTCGATTCCATTCAAATAAATCACATTGAAATTTGAGCTATCTGTTTTTTATTATTACTCGGGAGTTTATCTGAAGGCGTTAAATTGTGGCGAGTCGAAGTTCGCCGGGTCCGCTAGTATTATATACAATTAGATATTATATGGAACCAAAACTTCGCACTTCCTAAACTCCTTATTTACTGCCGCAACTGTTACAGAAGCAAATGGATGAAAAGAAGTTTTCAAATGACCTTTCTTTTGTTAGTGCGAATGAGAAAGAGTAATATGATCCCACTCTCTTCTTCACTCTCCATGCGCTATAACTCCATAACTTTACATACACATTGGCTACTATTTTTACAGGTTACATATGACGTGAAAAACGCCGATCTATTAAAATTACATGTTGGGAAAGAGAGCGAGAGAAGACAAAATTACGCCCCCAAGAGAACGTTGGAAGCAAACGAATTTCAGTCCACAGAATAATAATTTGCTTATGCGTTTACATCGTTTTTTATCTTCCTGATGTCAAATACGCTTTCTCCGGGATATTTTCTGCGTACATCGTATTTTTTACACACTCTTTAGCCGTTCCAACAGATTTCTGATTGCGCAATATAAACTAAGTCAATATAAACTGGCTCATCTTTGTAACACTTTCGTTCAATCTTAGGAAACATCAAACAGCATTGCGTTTTTAATATACCAATACATCTTTGAAAGAACTTTACGTATGATCAGTTCCTCCTTTTTAATTTTCGTTTTCTTTTTCTTTACCAATAAACCTATAAATCTCAGCTATGACACGCTTTTTGTTAAAATGTAGTCAAAGCTCTTTGGTACAAATAATTACTCGATGGATCTATGCAAAAACGACAGCAATTTTTTACGCTAATAAAATATTTTACGCTCATCATAAGTTTTAAATTTTCAATAAGTTTTCAATAAAAATTAACAGAATGTAATTGTTTCAGATGATACCTTAAGGCAATTATTACAGTTCAAAATGATTATCTTCATATTCTTGAAATAAAATCAAATATATTAGGCAGATAATTTTGGATATATCATTACACTTTAGCGGTCAAAACAAGGCGTATCAATATATTTAGCTTCTTTTTACAATGCAGTCTTTTCGGTAAAGAGGATACGAATATACACTTATAAGAAAAATTTATAGTATAGAAGCTTATTAACTTTTAACCTTAACTGTTCTGCAACTGTTCTGTACTGTATTATTTAATTACAGTTACAATAATCGCGTGTGGATATGAGAAGAGACAGTTCAATAATTTAAGATCAGATGGTCTTTCCGATAACATCATCATCCATCGTTTTCCCATCATCCATCACCCAAAACTTTCTTGAATTTTTTTTATTACTGTATTTTGTAACATAAAGCCTACATGACCAATAATACATATTATAAGAGCAAAAATATATATATGCTAGACTTCAGTGTTCAACCATAAATTTAACATACACAATAATATTTATTAATATCAGAATTATTATAACTTCGCTGCCCAGCCGTCACTATTCAAAAATTAAACATAACATATGAATCCATGTTATGTTAACAAAGCTTTAGATTGTAAAGTGTTCAAATAATTTATTCTTAAAAGTGTCAATAGGTTCAGCTAACTTACGTAAATGTATTGGAAAACCATTCCATTCCTAATTACTCTTACCAAAAATTATTTTTCATAAATTGAAATAGTATTATAAAATTTGGAAATATAAGTTGAATATTACTAGTGGCTCTAGAAAATACAAATTTCATTAAGATGTAAAGACGGAGAATTTGAATTTACGAGTTTGTAAAACGAGAGTAGCACACTAAAATCACTGTTGCTATCTAAAGGGGATTACCGGTTCTTCAGGGAAAATTGGTTATATGCTGGACAGGTTACGTGATTAGATGTCGGAGAACAGACTTTGTTTTAAGTTTAAATTTATGCTTTATTCGAACCGAACTGAAGGAGATATGCGATTAGTTTATAATGGTTCTAATATACAGTTTCTGCATGACATGAAATGCTTAGGGGTTTTATTAGATGATAAGCTGCGCTTTGAGAAGCACATTAGTCACACTGTTTTAAGTGTTAACTATTCATTAAGGCAATTATACTCCACTAATTTGTCGCTTCCGCTGTATGTGAAAAAGCAACTGATCCACCTCTAGTTATGCCAAATATTATATATCGCTTAGACGCAAGAATGATATAAAGAGATTACGCATTGCGCAGTTCCGTTGTTCTTGAGAAATGTAAACAAAGAAGGGAATGACGTCACTCGGCTAGACAGAACGTTAAACAACAGTGAATTTAAGTGAAAAAGTGATAATAATTTGATTTAATTGTTAAAAAATTATTCTTTAGGTCCCGTATGTATTTTACAATACGTAAATTAAATGAAAATATTAAAAACACGGCCTACCAAAAACGACGAAAAATAAACAAAATTATAAAATGAATAAAAAGCTTCTTCATGTCTTTTACACCAGGCATATTGTTTAAATAATTTAGATTTATTTCAGAAAAATGTATATCAGCATAATTTGTCTCTATAATCTTACATTCATATACCTACATATTCTAAACCAAAAGCACACAAAGCCGAGTGACGTCATCTGCGCAGAACTAAATATTTTTGTTTCTCATTTACGTTACCTTATATTCTTATACCATGGCTTAGACGTAGCTCTGCTACCAACCAAAAATATATGAAACTACTTAAATTATCTTTCAACAGAGCCGTTCACTAAACCTTTTCCCTCAAGAGACATGTAAATATAACACCTTTCGTGGTTACATTTCTGGGATGTTCATTTCCTATATTTATCGATCAACGATTGTTGATCGATGATTATGATGATGATTATGCACACATTAATCGATTTGTGAGTCTATTAAACTGTCAACACAACAAACTACTTTCACTTATTATGGAACCCTAATCCTACCTATACCAAAAAGGTACGCGAATCGATTAATCTTCACCAACTAAATTGGTTTAATTGATTTGTGCTTCGAACTGAAATATAAATAAAAAAAAGACATATAGCCGCTCAGTATTTTAGACTATAGAATTACAATCAACATTCCTCCAAAATGTTTCAGAACCAAATGTGAATTGAACGCAACATATTGTTTTTATTACACAAACACGAGCAACTACAAAAGTTTACTAAAAATAGATCAGTTTTCTACTGCAATGTAATTTTCATTCAAAGTTGGTTATAAATATTTTACGCTTCTGTAATTCCACCTGTTATGAAGGTACAAACTCAACTCAACTATGCTTTTTACTTCAGAATATGTAATATCTCCAAATTTCTCTCCCAATTTTCCGACAAACTCTCATACTCAGGTATAAATCAAATTATAACGGCGGTTGTATTAAATATTGTTTATTTAGTGGAATAAAAACAAAATTTTGTTAACAAAAAAGCCAACTATATGATACGTACATATGTATATAATATTTTAACATTTTATCGTGTAAAAGCTTTTTGGTGCTGCCGTTAACATTTGAAACAATGTTTAATACATAAATAAATACAAATTGTACTATAATATTAAGGAATGACTGTGTTTTAGTGGTTAGTGCGTGATTACGATTCAGTTCTCGAAGAAACCCCCTGATTTTGTATTAATTATTAAATACTATCAAGAGATCTCCGAACATAGTATGGGAAATGCATATCACCAAAATTAAGCCGTTCCGATTTGTTCTTTTCAATATCTAAATGTAAATCGCGTAGATCTCACCGGGCTACGGTCTCTGTCTATTTTTAATGGAATATTTCTGTCGTATATATATGTATGTATTTAAAATTGAAACTAGAGATAATCAACTATTTTGTGCTTGTATTAATACTTTAGTCACATAAAATAACATTTTTGTTATTTGATCCACCATTTCTATATTTGTCCATAAGAGCCATGTTGATCCTTAGTAATCCAAAATGAATCAATAACACTACCATTTTTATCATCAGAAACTTGTTCAAAATATAAATGAGTGCAGTTGTGAGCCTTGAGGCGTGTGTAGCCATAATCCTGGAAGATAAAAATGCAATAGAGGTGGTAATGGGCTTGTTGACATTCATTTTGTTTTTTTTTTACTAACTTGGCTGTGGAATGCACTCCATTCTGGTATATTATTAACAAATGGCTCACGACCCTCGTTACAACCAGCAGAACCGGTCACTAAATGCACGGGTGCTTTGGGGTTGTGATATGGTTTCTCATAAGAGCCATTGAGAACTTTGTAATCATAGATAGGCCATAAGCGTTCATAAGAATGCTCATGAGCCCAAATTTCCACATCGACGCCATATCTGTAGAATAGTTCTTCTAAACCAAACAAATGCACGAAAGGCCAGCCCACCCGTGTTAATGTCTGTGAATGTGTGCAATCATTATCGTTATCATTGCTGCAGTACATTGGCCGATGACCATAGACTATTATCCATGGATGTTTAGCTCTGTTTTCTGGCTTTGTTGCCTCTTCCAAGTCTCTTTCCAGCCATGAATATTGAAAAACCAACGTTTTCAGGCCATAATTTAAAAAATAATACATTTCCGTGGAAATACCTACAAAATGGACTGGGCCCAAATTAAAACTATAGAATAAATTTTCCGTGCCACCGGGCATACTAAAGCGTGCTCTATAATTCGAAAAGTTGCTAAAAAAAAACACAGAGGATATAGAAATAGTTCAAGTGCTATATGCTATAGTCTACTTACTATTTCTCCTCATGGTTGCCCGGAACCACCATATATGGCAAATACGCGGCTACGCTTTCGATTTGTCGCATGAACTCATCGCCTACACGGGCATTATCGGTGTTCATGTCATAGGCAAAATCACCAACATGTATAATGGCATCATACATGCCATTTTGGGTGTCTTGTTGCAAACGCGCCAAAGACTGTGCATTCTCATTGCCCATATCTCCGAAAAGCGCTATGCTAGGTGACCAGTCGACACCATCCGGCACTGTGCGAAAATCAAATTTTGCTGACCAACCAAGACTACTACCACAGTGGTAAATATATTTTGTCGATGGTTGTAGATTTGTCAATTGTACCTATTATTTAAAAATAACAATTAGACAGAGAACAATCCAAATGTAAACAGATGGAGATTAATATCAAATTGTTATTACCCTGTGGATATATTGATTTCTGTGTTCATCCCCACCATCTACAAAATACGTTCTGCTGCCTAGAGTTCTATGGATAAACTGATTATTGTCTCCCCATTCTACTATAGATTCGCCTGGATCATTACGTGTGGACCAGGTTACGACAATGTCATGTGGTCGTTCTGCAAATCAAAATCATTTGTTAAAATTTTTTGATGTGGCTAAATTTCGAAAAAATATAAACCTAAACAAATAAACCGGCAGATGACACAACACAGTGCGTTTTGTGTTCTCTGATTTAAAATTACGAGATAATGAGCATATGTATAACCTAAATAACAGCACTTTATCAAAACAAAATACAAAAGAACGCAAGAATACTCATGAACAAGTTGTGGAAAAGTTTTAATGGGTTCGTGGTATTTCTAATTTGGAGTCACTGAATGCTAACCACGTGGGAATAATCAGGATTCTTGCAGAATTTCCGAAGAGGCTCAGGATTTTCGACTCAGGTTACGTCATACCACACAGGACAAGCAGCTCACGCTAATGCTATTGAAGTGACAATTAAGTCTACTATTTACCGATGCGTCTAAGGTAACATCTGTAACATCTGATGTTGGCAGCTCCAACACTAATGAAATCTCTGAAAAGATGAGGACCCCGCAGATGTTATAAAGAACCTAAGTTAGGAACTTATGTCCCTGAAATATCCAATTGGCGCATGCCATTGGAAAATGGAGCTGGTTCAAGATGCAATGTGCAGTGATGTACACGACGTAAAAACCGTGACATCTGTTTTGTTGTTGGCTACTGATGTAGATATCTTGTCTTACGACTGTAGGTCTATAAGCCGAATAGCCGCGTACACATTAAGGAAAAATATTTGTACCAAAGGCGATGACCCTGGAAGGAATATATAATATATATATATATATACATATATAATAGACTTAATCCCATAATCGAATAATTGGATCCGCATAGTACCACCTTTGTTTGACAACGGTTCACACATGTTTCTACCGTAATGGACGTACCTGTGACCCGTGGTGCTAACGGATTGTACATTGTGCAAAGTAGAGCACGTATTTATCCACCCGGAGTGCTCAATCATGAAAATAACACATTTTTGGAGGATTACATCAGCCGTTGCCATTCACAAGCATCAAAAATTTTTCAAAAAATCACTAAAATAAATAAATGGAATGTAGACTAAAAAAAAATATACGTAACCGAAAAAATGTAAGCCTGTTTCGATTCCGTCATGCCCCCTAGAAACTATGATGTATACTATAAAGAAAGAGTTGAAATTTTCGAATATTATCGAACACAGTTCTTATAATATTTTTAAAGTACAACACAAACGAAGCATAAACCACAATATAGTACTTCACTCAAAACATTAAATGAACACTACTTATAGCGAAAAACTACGTAAATTACTATCTAACATTTCAACCATCTAGAAGTAGACATACTTCTTACCGATGGGTAGTAATAATATGGAAAAATATCTTGGACAAAAATACTGATATAGAAAAATTGTGCCTTGTCCAGTTGTACGTAAAGTCTAGTTGTACCAATTCCAAATTATTACTATCACAGAAGGGAAAGGACGGTTTTCCGTTTTCAATCGCAAATGACAATTTGAGCTTTTACACCACACGCGACGCTTCGCTAGGGGCAGTAGCCACATAGAGAGGCTTATTAAAAAGTTCTGAAAATAATTGCATAATTAATATATTAACATATAATTAAAAATCAATCACATAAATCAAGAAACGAAATTGAATTCGAAAACAATTTCGTTCGTTTCAGCTTCCGGAATTTTATTTCTGTTCCGTACATCCAAAAAGAAATTACAAACAATTTTCATTTTGATTCTTACACCCGAAACTAAATTAGAGACAGTTTTAATTTTGATTCAGTTTGTTTTCAATCAAAAAACAAACGCCAGGCCTTTTTCTCTGCCAAGAAACGAAACTACCATATGTGAATCAGAAACAAATTTCTAATGTACTTTAAATAAGTTTACAATATCATACCTGAAACAAAACTGAACTTTCGTAAAGATCCCTGACAAAAATATGTCTGACTTAGGCTAAATGTTGATTGATAATTTTGTACCTACATTTATTTAAATCGCAGATGCTCGGAATATGAACCAAAATAGTATCACAGCTATTCAATTTTCCCTATCAACAATTTTGTTTTTTTTTTTTAACAAAAAAGGGGGCACGCTCTGATTGCGACCAATATCAGTAAGCAGCAAACTTGTTTATTTATTATTTAACAAATACCAAATCAAAAACAAATAAATAGCAACAATTAATAAGAACCATAATCAAAACCAAGCTACACTTTTTTTCTTAGACCAATATAAGTTTCCGGAATATAATTGAACCATTATGACACATTTAATGTTAAAGTTTCTAGCAACTTTAGTTGTGATGCTATATGATATTCAGTATGGCGACCTCAAGAATTCCATTAGATTAAAAAACATGATTTAAGAATACATTCTACACAGTCCAGCGAAACTTTTGCCACAGATTTAAAATCGAGTTTAAAATAATTCTGTTTTGGGTGTGTTTAAATTGAAAATTGATTTTTAGTCACACAAAATTATTAAATTGTTAATTAAAATTACTGAAATTAACAGTAATTTTTTCTTAGTAAATCATTAACTTTTGCTCAAAAATTGGTAATATTATACATTAGTCATATTTTTAGATAATAGATTCCTGGGAGTAAAGAATTTGATATAGGGTTTCCCCTTAAAATCTAATATTTTATGATGGAAAAATGGATTACCTAACTGCTAGTAACGGTGCTATTTATATACATAACGTACTTTTCAAAATTCAAACAACGCTATGAAGCAACGTTAAGCGTAAGTTATGAGACATTTGGAAAATAATTATATGAAATAATTCCATCTGGTGTTAAGTAAATACCGACACAAACCAAAATATAAATAAAATAATAGACGAAAATCTTAGCACATATCTGTTAGCAAAAAAAAATGCATTACGCTTTCATTTTTATATGAAACAAGTGTACATTTGGACACGAGCAATTTTATAGTTAGTCGATACGGACCATAAAATTCCTTACATCACCAGATACGAAAAATTACGAAATATTATTTAGAAATATTTACAATATTTGGAAATATTGGCATGTAATGCGACATTGAGGTATTGCACAATATTTGAAAATTCCTATGAAAACTATTGCCTGTGAAAACGATGAAATCAAATTTGTAGTGCTCGTTTATATGAGGGATATAACAAAACATTGATCACTTAGCCCATTTTCAACAGGTATCTCCCTTAGTCCAACCAGTTTGTATATATAATACAATTCCAATGAAAATTTTGTCTTTAAGAAGCGATAAAACCAAGCTTGGACGTTTTACTTGTATGAAGGGTAAAAACATGGACCGATATGGCCCATTTTCAACAGAAATAGCAACTTATCGTAATTAATGCGTATGCATTAATTACAATTAAACTGTGGCATTTAAATGCGATAAAAGCACCAGCTTATAAGGGGCTACATTAAAATGCGATCCGATACCTCAATTTTCAATAGAAATCCTAATGAACCATAAAATGCTGCAAGCTACAAACGAGAGACAAAGAATGCACTGTTGAGACAGAATATTTTTTTGACACACTCCACATAGGAAGGTATCAGCTTAAGACATTTACCAAATAAAGGTATTTATCAAATAGAGAGAAGACAAATATCCGTATGGAAAAAGTATCAAACTGTAACATTCAGAGTCGTTATTAAACTCCTTAACGAAATGTGAATAGCTCTCCACTTGATTCACCGAATGCAAGGGAATTTACTGCAACACATATAACAAATAAACTTTTTGGAAATTATAAAAACAAGTCTGATTGGTGCATATGCATGTATATGTATTTTCGATATGGTAGACACGTGATCCCCCTAAAAGTTGTGTGAAAAATTTAGTCAAACTTAGACAAAACTATGACTTCAAGAAGCACTTATTTTTGTATGGGGCCTGTATCAAAATATGGATCGTATTGAAAAGAATACATGGACAGCTAGGCAACTAAATTAAAAGTCGATTCTGAGTAAATCCATATAAATTTTGTGAGGTTCATCTCTTACATTATTGTGTTTTACGCTCAGCAGCAGTAAAGGAATGCATACTGTACCAAATGTGGTGTGGAGTTTAAAAAATATAATGGTGAAACATATTACATTTAAACAAGTTACATGATGAATATTTTTCACGCCAAAAATTATTCCGTTGAAACATATTATGGAATAATTATCAATTAGCCCCTAAAACCGGCAATTCCCTTAGGACGATAAAGCGTCGGTTTTTTTTTCTACCAAAAAACATAATCTTTATTATTTATGGCATCTTGGGAAGTAATAAGAAGCTCCACTACTCACTATCGTTGTGCAACTAAATTCTTGCGAAAATGAACACGAAGTGTGCCCAAGTGTCCTATTACGTCCTCAATGTATTTCTAAATTTTATTTTTTTTAGTGTTTCTGATGACTCCATGTGTGCTTCCTCAAAATTTTAAGGTATGTTCATGCTTATAGGAGTATGTGTAATTATTCACAATATGAAAATATATTTATTGGCTGCACTTTTGAAAATCATTTACAACTAAGATGTTTGTACACGTTCTTCTGTATTATTATATTTGGTTAACCGAATTATATCGTATCATTTGTAGTTCGCGTAAAGCGATTGTGGAATACTCCGCCTGCTGCGTTGAAGAATTTGTCAGTTAGCCCCGCAAGTTTTAAACGAAAGTTAATGCAATATTATACTCTTCATGAGCACTAAATTTGCTTTGGCCTGTTTGAATATTTCTTTAATTCTTGTTTCTTTCACTGAAAATCTACGTCTATATTTGGCTTTATGATTTTGTTGGTTTTTTGTTGGAAAGGTATACGTTACGGCTAAGGTTTTTTGCTAGGAAATAGATTTAAGCAATATAACTTATGTTAAACTTCTACCAATGTATAGGCGTTGATTGATTAATAAATGAATTGAAATTTAAAGAATTGTAAATCCAGGAACAACGTACAGACTTACAAACAACGTATTTGAAGTCGACGTGAGAACAGCTTTGAATATTCACGTAGGGCAAACAAATTTGAATCCAAAAGAATGTATTTTATGGACTCTAACCCCAACTTTAATTTTTAGACACAAAAACGGAGAGAATATTCCTTACAGCATATTTCTGTCGAACATTTTTGTATCTTAATATTCTAGAATAACTCTTACCACCAAAAGAAAGATGCACCTGCTCCGGTTGGAAATAGACAACATTTAGGTCATCAATATTGTTGTTATTCTCATTGCCAGCCAGCAATTTTGACGAAGCAACGCGGTTCAGAAAGTAAAACAACGCACATACTAGCAAGAGGACACGCATCTTGTTGAAACAATAACTGTCAGCCAGTCGGTAAAGCATCCGCAAATACCCACTTCTCACTCTGTAGCTCAAATTAATTGTATTTCTGTAAACTGGTGACTTTTAAAAGTCTTTGTTCCTGTTTAGCGCAGATTTGTTATCAATCGCGATTCACGAACTACGCCGTCTACAATGCAAAGCAATTCATTCCATAATAGAAATAGAAAAATGGAAATGGAAAAAGCAACGAGAAAAAAACATATATATGTATATCAATGTCAACAGCTGATTTTTTTCTTTCTCCTTTTGAAATATGTATCTAGCCAAGACGTGTTGATGTCAAAGAGAACAAATGTATAAGAGAGCAAATCACTCAATTGACGTACTTAATGATACGAGAGAATAGTGTATTGATCGCTAACATCATATAACAACAGCTTTCCTCATAACTTACATTATCATAACAATCACCCAATTGTGCCAAGAGCATAAGAAAAATAATAATAAAATAAATCATTTGCTACTGTGAATTGTGTAATATGTTAATAACGACAAATAATAAAGACGATGAGAAGGTACAGACCAATTATTTTTCTCTGGAAACAAGGTTGAGATGATTAGGGAGCCAAGAGAGTAAGTTAATGCCACACTCTTCGTTACTCTACACTGTAACTTCATAACTTTACATATTTTGGTTACTATTTTTGCAGATTATTGTAAGTTGATCAATAATGTATGAATACCATTGCATAGAACGTTAAAAAATGCTAAACTATTAAAGTTCTACGTTGGAAAAGAGAGCGAACTGGGGACGAAATTACTCTCTTGAGTGAACATTGGAAGCAAGCGAATTTTACTCCAGAGAAAAAAAAATGTTTTGTACATTACCGTCGTCTTTCCAAATAAAGGACCATTCATATCACTTAACTTCACTTTTTTTAATTCATTTCTATCAAATCTAATAAAAAGGGAAAGAGGGGAAACTTCAAATGGCTCTCATTCAATCGATGAAACTTACTTGTTGCTATTAGTTATTTATATATCATTATTTATTTTGTCTCTCTCTTTGTCCACGTATCAATACATCTTGTATGCAACAAAAAACATTTAGATATTTCGACATTACATGAGAATAGTGTCACCATGGGGAAAGGACAGTTATAAGAGAATATATTTTTCTCTGAATAAAAAATTACGTGGATAATTGTTGGTAGATGGCTCTCAAATCGCTAACTAGATAATTTGTGCTTAAATTTTCAGTGAAATCAATTTTTTTTCTAAAAATCCTTCCCAATTAACAACATCTTTCCCTCATCAAGGGGAGTTATAATTTCCAACGATTACATCAATATCATGTATTAAACCGCTACTCCGAATACACCATCAGCTCTCACCGGCTGGCAAAGCGACTGACGACTGACACATATTTCATGTTCTCATTCAATTCATTATTTTGTGGTATCCCCTGGCGGAAAAGTTTTCCACTTAAATAGAGATAAGTCTATAGAGTAACTATTAATTTAAAAGGATATTTCCTAGATAGGGTTGATGATAAAAAGGTTATTTTTTTGTCGCGCCAAAGACGTTTTTTTCAGAGAAAATACTTTGTAGGAAAATTTACTTATTGTTATATAATTTGCACTAGCATCATCTTTTTTGTCGTCGTTATTTCCGTATACCACATTTGTTCACATTATGTTAGTGCATGTAAACAAAAAGGCTAGGAATTAACAGACTCCTTATTATGATGTGAGGGATGAAAAACAAGGTATTATTACGTCTCGCAAATCTTACCAACTACGATCAAAACGATGTAAATTCCGTTCAATCTGCATAAAATTTGCCTTTTGGCGGTTGGTGTGAGCTGATCGAATAGCGGTAGGTGGGGATATCATGCAAGTGTAATGGGAGTCGTAGGCTAATACGTAACATTGACAACATTTTCTTGCGTACTATTATTGGAGATTCACTTGATAATGCCTCATTCTTAAAAGACGGGGAATGATTTTTTGCAAAAATGCAACTGTCATTCAAAATTTGATCACAAATTTTTACCCTTCTAGCGATTTTATAACCCTCTATAAATAATTATCCCCATGATTTTTTATCCAGAAAGAATAAAATTCTCTAGTAACTTTCCTTTCCTTATGTACAACATCTAGATCCAAGCCAACCAATAAATAGCTAGCGCACTCGGAGCCGCCCACGTATTTCACGACATGCTCCATGCCAGTGTCTTTACATGTAGAAAGGAAACTCTTTTTATGTAGAAAATATGTATAGAAAATAATCACTATATATATAGAAAAATATCTGCATAGAAACTTATCGCAGAAACTTCACAGTCATTGAAATGAAAACTATTGCAAGATAATAATTTTAATTTACTGAAACTGATATATGCTTATTCTTTGAAAAGCAACAGAAAATATTGACAGTAAAACAAAATTTTCATTATATTTTAAATTTCTAAAAGAGAACAAGAGCTTTTGAACTTTAATTTAAAACTTGTTTTAAAATTACTATTTTAGGCTGCAGTCAATGAAGAAATGGCTTGTAATTCCGATACATTAACATAAATACCAACATTTGTTACAGTAGTATCTATAAATTACCTCGCCATTTGAAACAGCAAAATGACAAAATTGATTTCACCATACAAAGATATACTCACAGCCTTATCATAAACTACCTGCGAATGGCAATTTCGGACACACAATTTCTAGTATTCGTTAAAATTCAACAGAAAGTTGAGAATGAGAAGCCAGTAATACGTAGGCGGGAATAATTGCGCTCAAAGATGCAGAAATTAGGTTTCAAAAATAATTTGCTTGAAGTTCCAAAATATAAATAGCCTTAAAATAACATATGCGTAACAAATAGTTATCTGCGAAGTCACCCATTGAGGTCGCCATAATACGCCAAAAATCGGCTGAACAAAAACACTTATTTTACGTCACAATATATTTGACGTATTTAACCCCATTTACGAATAATTTGGTCAATACCGAACCATTGCCAATTTTTTTCAATCTGGTATTGAGTCATCCATCGCTTAAGGTGGGAATACACGACATGTATTTTACATATCGCATGCCACTTTTTTGCCCCGTCTGTTTTTCGTATGTCTGTCAAAATTATGAAAAAAACGCGGCGTTCAATTTTATGTGTCCAAACGTACATGTGTAAACCACATAACATTGTCATTAACAGCTGATGTTGTTATGATACAAAAAACCATTTTTGTTTTTATTTTTCATTAATACTTTTATTTATATTGTTAATAAATTACTTACTTTTGCGTTTTGTCTATTCATTTTAAATTATTTTTATTTTATTATTTTTTTTTTGTAGTCGTTGAACACTTGACGCTTTGTTGTTTATAATAAAACAGCTGACGGCGATGCGGTCTACATACGAAAATAGAGCACTCTCTATTTCAAAAATTTACATATGTATTGCATGATGCATGGTGCATATGGCATGTTTGACAGGGGCCACACGGCATGCATAATTTTTTGGTATGTAAAAGTGACATGCGATATGTAAAATACATGTCGTGTATTCCCACCTTTAATGACAGCTTTTCAGAGACTTTAAAAATTTTGCGATCAAAGTTCGCAATTTAGACCCAAATAGTAGCATGACTACAATATGGAGAATTCAGTACCAAATACTTTACACTTTTACAGCTCTAATCTAAAGACATACGTTATGGGCCTAAAAATAGGACAACGGATAATAATTTTCCAACGTTGTCGGCCACGTGGGAATCTAAACAAAAAAAAAACAATTGAAATATTTCGTTACACTAGGACTGAACTTTTTTTTAGAAAGAATGGGTGGAAAGGGTAAAATTACTACGAATCGAAAATAGCAGCATCACTACAATATGGAGAACTCAGTACCAAATACTTTACACTTTTACAGCTCTAATCTAAAGACATACGCTATGGGCCTAAAAATAGGACAACGGATAATAATTTTCCAACATTGTCGGGCACGTGGGAATCTAAACAAAAACAAAAGAAAAAAAAACAATTAAATATTTTGTTACGCTAGGACTGAACTTTTTTTAGAAAGAATGGGCGGAAAGGGTAAAATTGCTACGAAAAAACGTAAATTTCAAGGTCATAAAGAAGATGATCCCGAATTTGACTTGGCAAAGAAGCATTTAAAGACTTCACTTTTAAGAGCTATGGAGAAACGATTAATTATTGTCCTCGAAGGCGCTCAATTGGAAACAGTAAAGGTAAGTTGAACACGTTAACATGAGAAAGAAACAGAATGTTTACATGTACACTCCTTAGATTGGTCATACCTTTGAATTACTAAACTGTGACGATCATGCCAACATAATGCGAAAAAATAATCGTGATCCTGGTTCTTGCAGACCCGACATCACCCATCAATGCTTGCTAATGCTGTTCGATTCTCCTTTAAATCGTGCGGGCTTACTACAGGTCTACATACGCACCGAGCGTAATGTTCTTATCGAAATTAATCCCCAAACAAGAATACCAAGGACTTTTAAGCGTTTCGCCGGCCTAATGGTTCAGCTACTGCACAAATTCGCCATAAGAGCCAACGATACGTCAACAAAGCTAATGAAAGTAATTAAGAATCCTATTACCGATCATCTGCCTGTCGGTTGTAAAAAGTATGCCATGTCTTTTTCTGGCAAACTAATGACGAATATAAAAGATTTGGTGCCGGTGAAGAAAGCTGATAGCGATGACGATGAAGAGCCAATAGTTTTGGTAGTTGGCGCTTTTGCACACGGTGTGCTAAAATGTGATTACACTGAGGGCCTGTTCTCTATTAGCAACTATCCACTTTCGGGCGCAATTACATGTTCAAAGCTCTGTAGCGCTTTTGAAGAGATGTGGAATATAGTGTAACAATAATTGACTACTGGAATATTAGTTAATAAGTGAATAATAAGTAAAATTTTACAGAAAATATGGAGGCGTTTTGAAACTACGCTTAAAGAAAGTTTACACAGACAAATCGATCGGTGTAGGGGATTATTTTTCGTTTGCTCTGACTTGCCGGATAAAAATCAAAACGATTTGATTTTGACAGATTTATTTAGAGATTTCAAAAAGGAAATATCAAGAAATATATTTCATATCCAAATTCATAATTTTTTTTTTTTTTAAGTAAACACAAATTATTTACGGGAATATATTGTTTAGAAAGTGTCGTTTTTGCCATGTTCAATTAGTGAGTTCTTAAAGATGCAAGCGATAATGTCGTTATTATTTTCGTGAAGAAGTGGTAAAATTCAGTAATAGACATGCCGCGAAGAAAAAGTTTGGCAGAACACAAAATAGATAAAATAATCGCTTACAAGGACGAAGGATGCAGTGCAAAAAAAAATTGGTCACAAACTGGACAGGAGCCACTATTCTCATTCAAAAATTTTTACGAGTTACTACCGCTTATGGATCTAATAAGCGTTCAGGAAGGAAAAAATACTTCCTAACCGCGATGACCGACAAATTATAAAAAGTGCCAGCAACACATCGAGAAGTAATTTTACAATATTTAGTACTGAAAAATAATTGATTGAAAATAGAATAAAATAGAATTTTCTAACAGAAAATCGGGAAATTTATTTTTCCATTGACTGCTCCCTGTAGGGCTTGTTTCAAGTTCCGCGTTTATCCCACAGATCTGAACAGCCCATAAAATATTGAGAACAATAATCTGAAATGCTCCCAAGTCGCGTAAATTGCTTTCTATACTTAAGGAAATGAAGTAAACAATTTTCTTCGTTTACCAGAAAGTTATAAGCTCAAGAAATCGAATGATTATTTTGTCATTCCTAAGAAACATAACACCAAAGTCACGATGACAGACGCGCCGTTTGCAAAAATGTGATTATCTTGTCCGTTTTCAAATGCAATATTATTTTTATTCTCAAATTTAATTTCTCCATTTGAGTTGGCGTTACCTCTATATGAAACAGACATTCAAATTTAGTTTTATTGAGAGTTTGAAAATGCTGGGAGAATTTAAAAACTGAAATAAGGAGAAAATTTAAGACCAAAATATACATAAACCTAATTTACAGAAAGCAATGCAAATGAAAAGTATAATCCAAAATTTACAGAAAAATAACAAATAAATAAATAAAAATTAAAGAGTAATAGAGATTTCAAGTAAATCTGTTGAATTAAATGATGTTGAAAGTAAAGTCTTTATTTTGTTAAGTTCGCATTGTCAAAACAAATCGGCGTAATTTGTATTTGACCAATTATATTTTTAAATTTTATAATCATTTGAAATAGCACGATTATAAAAATATTTGCATTAGTTCTCAAAATATTTTCCCACGCAATGTTTTTGCATTAAATTTCAATTTATTTATTTATCAATTAATACACGTTGACAGAAGTTTAACATGAGTTATACTGCTTAAATTTATTCAAATCTTAGTACTCATGAAAAATAGTCTTAACATTTTCTTTACAAAATAAACGAGAAATTCTTCAGGTCAGAAAGCTGAGTATTCCACAATAGCGTTATACTCGTACAAATAACAAATAATAGTTCTGTAAGAGAGCTGTGGAAGAATTCAATACAAATTTGTGCACTTCTGCTAGAGTTCAACAAAATAAAAACGAATAAAATAAATATATTGAGTCTTATGTCCGAAGTGCAGCTTACAAAATAGAGGGTGATTTTTTAATCGTAGTTTTTTTTTTAAATCGAATAAAACATTCAAATTTGCATCATATATTAAAATTTTTTATTGGAATCGATAAATTGGTCGTTGCCATTTAATTTTTAAAGATAATTTGATGTAAATGTTGTCCGCGGCTCCGTCTCAAAATGTTCATTCGGAAGGTCCAATTTTTCGTTTCTTTCCAGCATTTCAGCCTGTATTCCACGAATAACGCGTGTTATGTTATCCTGTAAGGGTTCAATAGTGTTCGGCTTGTCCACATAGACTAACGACTTGGCATAACCCCACAAAAAATAATCAAAACCAGCCCATAAACCACACCAGACTGTCGTCTTTTGGGATGCATCGGAAATTCATGCATGGCATGTGGCTGTTCATCACTCCAGATGCGACAGTTTTCTCGCATTGTTGATTCAGCAGGTCGATTATGACGGCCATAAAATGGTCGTATCAAACGATGCATCCAACCTGAAAAATTTAAATCTTAAGAAATCACTCTATAGTAGTGGAATACAATTTGTTTTAATTTATGCATATTATGATTTACTTAATAATTTCGGACTGTAAGGTTGTTAACTAAATTAATTGACTACAAAACTTTTGCGAGCTGTGCTGGCCTCTATCATACATTACTTTATTTTTTCATTATTTTTATTTTTCTTCATTTCACTTGTTTTTAGTGCATTTTAATTTGAGCGTTATAAGTTAACAGCTACTGGTTAATTTTATGTTATATTCTAAATTATCTTTAGGAGGCGTAACTATTTGGGGAATTATATATTTTATGTATTTTTTTACAAGATTATAAAACAAACAAACAAATAAGTATATTTCATTTTAATAATAATTACGTCCAAATCTGTCATCATAAACTTATCTTTAATTTCACAGAGTCTTGAAATATTAACTCGGCTTGTTCTAGTATATAATTCTAGCTCATGAAGTGAGCAATTCCTCAGTTCAGAAAGCTGAGTATTCCACAATCGCGCTGTACGAACGACAAATAATCGTTCCGTAAGAAGTTGTGGAAGAATTCAATACAAATTTAAACTCTGCTGAGTTAAAAAAAACCAAATAATCTCGTAATATAATAATGATTCGGCTTGTTCTAGTATGTAGTTCTGGTTCATGAATGATGCAAGGCATAAGTAACATATGACAGTTTACATTAATAATACATCTAGTAATTTCATTTCCCCCATAACAGTTGTGGAAATGTTAAACAATATAGAAAAACCACAAGGTAAAATCGGGCTAAAACATATGGATTTACACATGAATAGCCGTCAAATTTGACACAAATACCTTAAATTATACCCAAATATTTAAAAAAGGTATCCCAATTCCATCAAGAAACAATTCCAGGGATTGCTTTAGGAAACAATGAACCATTCCAATTCATTGATTAATCGTTCAACGCCCATATTGGACTATACATTGATAGAAATCTATTGCTTAAATCGAAGTAAAATACCTTTATCGTAACGCACACCTTTTTGAACAAGTAAGCAGTGAAATCATACCCAAATGAAAAAAAGGAACAAATATTCAAACAAATCTTAGTGCTCATTTGTATTTGCAGGGAGCATTCGTGATGCGAATTTATGCTTGTTCTTGAAAAATTAATTTCTGATTTAATTTCATTGATATACAAATGCCAAAAATTTTATTGCCAAGTGTGTATGTAATCTTTACTTTCTTTCTTGGTGGATTTCAGCAGTCCATGTTATAAACAAAGTTATTTTTTTAACTCCCTCTTGCATATACTCGTGATACAATCCTTTGAATGGTAGCTGCCTTACTGACAATAGATTTCCTTCTAATTCGGGAACGTGTAAAACATTTCCTAATGAAATGTTGTTATTTTTGAATTAAATTAAATTGCCTTGCCAATCTCATTCAGTTTTATTAAAGTCGACCAGATACATATATTTTCCTTATTTGATTCAAAGAAACCGATATCGACATGTGACGTAGCAGCAGGCTCCGAAAACCAATCGTGTTTTGCAGTTTTAAAAACTGATCTGGCAACGCCGTAATGAGAAACTGAACAATTTGCGCTCTTCTGAAAATTAATTAAAAAGATAAAAGATGGTGGTTATTTGCGATTAATCTCGACAAATTCTGTGGATTATTGTTCAAAGTACTTAGTATCGCATACACAAATAAAAATCAACGACTTATTTGTGCAAAATTTGCCAAGATTGATTACTTCTGTCTGCTGTTGTGAGTCTGTGCATTGTTGGAGCTGTGTACAAGCTGTGGCGCCAAATATCAAAATATGTACATATTTGTCTAGTTTGCAAGAAAAATATTTGGAAGCTGCGAAAATTATTTCCATACAAAATGCATCAACATCAGTGACAGCGAAGTGAGTCACTTGTTTACACATGCGTTGATTGTGGTACACAAAGGAATAGTGGACAAGATTTGGAACAATTAGTTGAGGAGCTGGCGAAGAAAATGAAAATTCAAATGGAAGAACGATTGAAAATATTTGCTGCAGAGTTCCAGAGTTGTGGAAACGCTATGGGTGGAGTTTTTAGATAGCTTAAAGAAAGTGACGGAGACGTCTGCAAGAAGCAACTTATTGAAGCTGACCAGAAAAACAAGTTGCTTCAAGAGGATGTTGCAGATTGCAAAAATGAATTGAAGGTTCTAAGGACACAAAACAGTATACCGCAAAGACGTTTATGTAGGTCAGATATACGCATAAATGGTTTGCCGCGGGAATACATAATCTAAGGGAACTCATAATTAGAATAACAGAGATTTGTAATGTTCCCCTAAATTCTGCCGAAATTCACCGCTGCTGTTACATTAAAGGTGGAAAAGCGATTTTGGTTAAGTTTAATTCTGTCCAATCCTGTTCGGCTAAAGGATGTTATAGGCGGTAGTATTCAGTCCGGAATATACTTGAATGATAACTTTACATCTGCTGCTTTGAAATAAGTCCATGTTTGCAAAAGACTATGAGGGTGTGCCAAAATAATAAAATATGTTGTAATTAATGGCAACATGTCAAAGGCACAAACTACGTTGGTCAATGGGTTGACGAAAGTATTGGATGCTAGCCAATGTACTTGTATGAGGTTCTTTACTGACGAGTGTCAAGATCTACCTGATGTTGGTGTAGTACTTCCTGATTGTTAAGAAAACTTTTGTGTTGCAACATTTTTGTTTATTTATTTTATTGTATATTTATTTACATTTTTTTTTGTTTTGGTATTTTTGTCAAGTTATTCAGATTTTTTGTCAAGTTATTCAGATTTTTTGCTATTGTGTATTAGGAGATATTAATCGTGATAATTCGTATCTACGCTCAAAACATAATGCATTTGTAAGCAATTTAAATATAGGTGACTTCAATTGCCAACGTTTCAACCTTTGCGAAAGATCCACAAAACTTTCGGAAATTAAAATATCTTTGAATAATGCTCGCTAGATGTCATTAGTGTTAGTGAGACTTCGTTAAAACCGTCTGCACCATCTAGCAAAATATCTATCCTTGGATTTTCTTGTTGTCGGAATGATCATCCCAGCCAAAGAGGTGGCGGAGTTGCACTGTATGTTTCAAACTCCCTTAAAAATAAAGTAGTTTTTAAGGAGCGACAACTATGGTGTGCTTGAATGCTTGTTTGTGGAATTGCTGTTTGGTAGAAAAAAAGTGTTAGTTGGAGGTTTATCTACCGCATGTTGATTTTGAACTATTTGAGAACTATATTTCCGACTTGCTAGATCAGTACTCAGACGTTATTATAAGGGATAATCTTAATTGTAATTCGTTTGATATTGTGAAGTCGCATGGTGTTAGAGAAGCAGGCATACATTTTTGGCCTACACATTTTAATGTATCTTATAAATCTACTTCGCTTATCGATTTTTTTCTTGTTTCGCCACCAGATCTTATAGCTGATTCTGGTCAATTCGTTTGCCCAAACATTTCTAACCATGCTTGTATTTTTATTTCCATTGATACAGCTGTTAAAAACAAGGAATATTGTTATGAATTTACTGACTACAAAGCTGTGAATTCGGATACCTTGCGTGATTTCATAACTTCTTTAGATTTTTCACAATTGTACACTACAAACAACGTCGACATGCAGCTTAAGGGGTCCCGGTGGCGTAGAACTCGAAAATTTAGGGTATTTTCAGGATTTTTTTTACAATAAAAAAAATGAAAAACGATATTTAAATTTTTTAGGCTTTTTTTAACTTCTTTTACATACAAAAATTAAAAAAAACATTAATTTGAATAATTTTAAAAATGGCGCTGAAATTGACACTCTCGAAAAATTGGACTTGGACGGTGTTGTCCATTTTGGCTCTTCTATTCATCTAAAACACAAAAACCAATTATTAATCAGTATGACTGTAGCTATGTCCCGTACTAGAATAAAAAAAATTGACAAAATGGAGCGATTTTGAATTTAACGCTTTAAAAATCGTTTTTTTTTTTTTTAATTTTTTAATCAAAAAAATACGAAACAATTGAAATAATAATATGATTCTAGTACGGGCGATAGCCATTGATGTACCAGGCCGAAAAAAGTAGTTTTGAGATAATTGAGTTTAAAGTTTTGAGAGTGGATATTTTCAAAAATTTCAGAAATTTACTTACAGTTAATCAGCGATTCCAGCACCATACAGAACTTGTTCTGATTCTTCGCACTCTAATGATTCTTCATGTCTCTGATTTTTTCGCGCTGTTCGAGCTTCTTTTGAGTCATCAGTACTTTGACGGTTGGCTGTATATACTCGACGCGCGTCGCGGTTCCCTTGCGAGTTGCTCCGCTTGCGGTCCGATGGTATACCCATGACCTCCATAATTTTCGAAACAGCGGCGAATCCTTCATTAAATGTGCAGGCAGAAATATAAGTGGCAATATCAATTATTATTTTTTTTTTTTGCCAACAAACTGATGTTTTGGCGCTAGCTCCCAGACACACGAATTGAAACTCTCATTATTGTTCTCCCTTTCCAATCAATCATTTGCTGTTAATTCTTCGTAGATGAATTCTCGGTCATTCTCGGGATGACCTGCTTCTTCGTTCAACTCAACTTCTTCCACTGCTTTTTGAAAAACAATTTTTGTGACGGCTTCAGCCGTCTTACACATCCCTTGTCCAAGATCCAACTCCAAGCATTCTCAAGACAAAAATAAGCCGACGGTTTATTTCAAATGCCTTATCAACTAAAGCCGAACACAGAATAAAAGACTCTTTGCACTTGCACTTTACAGAGAGTGTGAACCCTAAACCCCGTTAGCCGTTTCTGCCAAAAGTCATCATCTCAATCTTTGCACTTCAATAGCTGTTGCAATGTCAAAAATATCGCACTGAATTCAAGTATACAATAACTGCAAGTAGGATTGACATTTACTTCCAATTGCTCACTATCTTTTAATTTTTTCGTCGATGTACTTGTATAATTTACTGAATTTTCAGAAGTATGTCAATTACCTCTAAAATATTTTTATGCGCTTTAGAGCATGGTCACCTATAAAACTCCCTACTTTGTTTTTTATCCATTTTCTTAGATATTTTATATTAATAAACAGCTCGATGTTGCTTAAGGTGGGAATACACGACATGTATTTTACATATCGCATGTCACTTTTACATACCAAAAAATTATGCATGCCGTGTGGCCCATGTCAAACATGCCATATGCACCATGCCATATGCAATACATATGTAAATTTTTGAAATAGAGCGTGCTCTATTTTCGTATGTAAACGGCATCGCAGTCAGCTGTTTTATTGTAAACAACAAAGCGTCAAGTGTTCAACGACTACAAAAAAATAAAATAAAATAAAAATAATTTAAAATGAATAAACAAAACGCAAAAGTAAGTAATTTATTAACAATATAAATAAAAGTATTAATGAAAAAAAACAAAAATGGGTTTTTGTATCATAACAACATCAGCTGTTAATGACAATGTTATGTGATTTACACATGTACGTTTGGACACATAAAATTGAACGCCGCGTTTTTTT
>JAHXMU010000099.1:4146416-4162925 GCA_019455685.1 Philornis downsi | reverse complement strand
CTTCGAATGTTTTTCTGATCTGGGTTACTATACGGTGTACTTGTTCTTGTTCCATGATCGAGGAAAGTATCCAATTCGAAGTATAGCATTAAATATAAATAAAACTAATTTGAGGATATTGTGGGGGAGTTCTGAAATCATTTTCGCTGTTATTTTATCGCGTCCAGGAGATTTACTCATTTTCAACGAGAGAACGTTTTTCTTTAAGAGAGATAGACTTATTTTCATTGGATTTGTGACCATTGGGCTAATGATCGTTGGATTCACACGAGAGATTGTGTCGTTAGGAATAAATACTTCTTCCAGATGATCAGCAAATTCTTCCACTTTTTCATCACTACTCCTTGCCCATCCTCCATCTTTCATCCGTATTGGAGACTACTGTGTTATAGGACGCTGTAGTTGCCTTGTGGCCTTGTACAGGCTATAGTTAGTGTTTTGTGTGGATCCTAGACGAGATAAATAGCGGGCTTCGGAGATTTCTTTTTTTTTTCATCCAGAGTTGACCTCAGTTTTGACTTGCACTGGTCGAGACGAGCTTTGAGGTAGGGAGATCTGTGCTTTTGCCATCGTCTTCTCGCTTTCATTTTCTCTTTTATTAGGGATTCAATATGACATGAGGATTCATTTTTTGTTTTAGCATAGACCTTGTGCGGAGTTGCCATGTTTGCGGCAGTTGTCATTGTGGTAGTGAGGACGTTGATGGCAGACTGAATTTCGTCTGGTGTTTTGAGAGAAAAGTTTTGCCACAGATGAGAGCTTATGTACATCTTGTATCTCAACCAATTTGTATGCCTGTTTGAAAAATGATAAGAGATTTCCTGGTTCAAGGGAATGTTAAATACTGTGAGAATTGTGGGGGAGTGGTCTGATGAGAGGTCGAGGGAAGGAGTAACGATGATGTGTTCTCTTGTTATGCACTTCATAACTGCAAAATCTATGAGATCGGGGGTTTTATTGAGATCCGTGGGCCAGTATGTTGGTTCACCTCCAGACAAAACTTTTAGGCCTGAACTCGATATAGCATTCAGCAATTGCCTGCCCCTGGGGTTGACGAGTCTAGACCCCCAGAAGGTATGTTTAGCATTGTAGTCTCCGGCTGCTATAAACTTGTCACCAAGAGTAGAGAAAAAGTGTGAAAACTGGTCTTTGCTTATAACATATTTGGGAGGGCAGTATATGGAAGAAACTATTATGTTTAATCCAGTTAGTGCAAGTGAAGTGGCTTGTATGTGATCAGTTTTATATTCGCGTAGAGGGAAGTGCTTTACCTGCTCATTAATTATTACAGCTGTTCCTCCACAAGCTCTGCCACTGGGATGTTTTGTATCGTAGGTTGAGTATCCATTTATTCGGAAGCAATTTTTTAACGAGAAATGAGTTTCAGAGACTAAGAGAATGTCAATATCTCGGGATTTCAGAAAATACTCTACTTCGTTCTTATGTTGGGTGAGTCCGTTGGCATTCCAGTAACAAATTCTTATAGAGTTCATTTTCTGGTTAATAAAACTTGAATGAGCATATTCTGGTTTCGTAACATTTCTTGCATAATCCCCTGCATATTTGTCATGAAATTATTCATAGTTTTTATGAGGGAATCGATTGAGGTTTCAATATTGTTTTTCTGCGGAGGAGCTTAAGGAACCTGATTTTTCAGAGATTGTGCATATGTCATTTGAGTCGTCGTTGCTGAATTGACATTTGAGACTGATGGAACTGGATTTGGGATACACCCAAACTCTGGCACTTGAAACTGAGGAGTTTCCTGCCTTCTATGAGAGAGCTTCCTCCTCAGTTCTATGTACACGGGGCAACCTCTACAATTAGCTGTATGGTTTCCTCCACAGTTTCCACATTTCTTCAGACTGGGATCTGTTTTTGGTAACTTGCATTCTGAAGTTTTATGAATACTTCCGCATATCACACATACTGATGGTAATTTGCAGTAAGCTTTAGTATGTCCAAACTCCTGACAGTTTAAGCATTGATGAGGGTCTTTGCATGCTAGCGGTTCCTCAACTGATACTCTGCGATGAAGCAGATATCTGAGATTGTAAATTGGGTGGGGTTCATTTTTTCCTTTCATGTGGGCATAGTCAAACGCTATTTCCACCTTAAACATGGGCTGAGGAGCCTTGAATTTGTTGAGTATATTGTGAATGGATTTCACTTCGTAACCCTCATTTTCAACAGCCTCCTTTATTTCCTGTATGGAAACGTTGCTTTCAATGCCCTTGATTACAACTATTAGTCCCTTAGAGCTTTTGAGTTGGTAAGTGTAGTAATTCTTACGTTCCTGGTCAAAAAATTTGGAAACTTCACGATATTTTTCTTCTGTATATGTTTGAACTTTTGTCTCCAGCACCTTCCCCTTGCGCAGGGACACTACATGGAAACCGTCTTTACCAACTAAATGAGATAATCTGTTTACCAGATTGTTAGAGATAGCTTCCATTAGGAATATTGGGGGAGGTTTTTGTGCTTTCTTAGGTTGTGATTGCAAATTTTCTTCTTCTGTGGCCAAAATTGCGTAGTAATTTTTACCTCTTGGGTCAACCTGTGAGGGAGGGATGCTTCTGGAATACTTCGAGTTTGGAAGTTTTTGGCTAGACTTTGGGCTCAATTTTCTTTTCAGAATGGGAAAGTAAACGTCTATCCCAATTTGAACCGTTTCATTTTGAGGTTTTTGTTTCGGTATAGCGCCCTTCGAGGTCGGTGTTGCCGGTTGAGTAGCATTCGCGAGAGTTGCCACTATATCACCGTTTGCACTAATGTTAGGTGAAATATCGGGTATACTTTTAGGCGGAATTTTAACTTGGGGCGAACTGATTGTTTGTGGAGCATGGGAATGCAAAGTACTTACGGGCATACTTTTAGGCGGCAACATATTTTGTCCACTTGCCAAACTGTCATTATTGTTGGGAGAGATGTGAGCTGAGGGGGAATTCATTTTGACACTAGTTTTCGCGGTTAGGAAGGCACTGTCATCTGTTTTGTTTTGGGATGCACTTTTCTGACACTCGTTTGCATTTATTGAGAGATAAGCATTTCTGCCGTTAAGACTCAGACGTCTTTCTGAGTGTGAGACACTCATATAGGCACTTTTCGCCTTAAGATATGCGAAATGTAAACTATATTTTTTTCAGATTTGTTGTGACTGTAATATTATAAATTGTATGTTATTATCACTGCACTGGGGAATTTTGATTTAGCGTCTTCTGACTGAATATTTTTGAGCTAAGAGTATATTTAACCTTTTTTATAATTATTTTTCTAAAGCCGATGCACAAACACGTCTGTCTGCACAGAGAGAGAAACAATCAAAATTTTGGAAATTTTTTACCGCTTTGATAAAACAACAAAAATTGTTCGAGATTCTGAAAATCAGTCGCCGCCATTTTGCCGAATTTATAAAATATTTTCGAAAATTAAGAAAATTTCGGAAATTTTTTGCGCCTTGATAAAACAACAAATATTGTTCGAGGTTCTGAAAATTAGTCGCCATTTTGCCGAATTTATAAAATATTTTTCAAATTTAAGAAAATTTTGAAACTTTTTTGCCGCTTTGATAAAACAACAAAAATTTTTCGAGATTCTGGAATTTAGTTGTCATTTTGCCGAATTTATAAAATATTTTCGAAATTTAAAAAAAAATCAAGAATTTTTTGCCGCTTTAATAAAACAACAAAAATGTATTTGAGATTCTGGAAATTAGTCGCCATTTTGCTGAATTTATAAAGTATTGTCGATATTTATAATCTAATAACGAGAGGTTTTCAATAAACGAACAAGGTCAATTGTCTGTATCGCCTAAATAAACAGCTAGATTAGTAAAGATGTCGTTAGATATGTTTGTCAAACAAACAAATGATTTGTTGGATTTCGAGATTCTTCATACTCAAGGATTCACAACAGATGATGTTCATGAGCTAGAATCTCAACGAGTGCAGCTAAATACTTTATGGGACGAACCAAAAAAAGACCTACTTACAGTGTCGTGATCATAAAGCTGAGGAAGGAGAAATACCAATTGGTGAAGCAAAATTGAGAATTTTTTTAAAGACAGTCTTGTCGCATATAAAACATGTCTGGGATCACTCAATGCAGAAATGTTGATGTTAGCAGAACGCGAAGAAAAACAAAAACTAGAAAAGGAAAAATTAAGTCTCCCACCCGTCGACACTGCAACTTTTTAAGGTGATTATGGCGCTTGACCATCATTTCGAGATTTATTCTCAGCTATCTACGTTAGTAACTCAAATCTCAGAAATGTTATTTTATTTGACCCAGGGAACGGCTGGCGAAGCACGGGAAGTAATTAGTAATGTGCCGTTAACAAATGATGGGTTTGAAATTGCTTGGAGAAATCTTGTGGAGAGATATGAGAAGAAACGCATGCAAGTGAATAAGCAAATTAAGACACTACTAAATTTGCCTCAAGTCACGAAAGACAATGGGACTTCTTTGAGAAAATTGCAACGCACAGGGAACACTTGTATTGATATCTTGAACTCATTACAAATTAACACTGGGGAATGGGACCCAATCTTAGTATATGTATCTTAGTTCGATGAAACTACCTCATACATTTCTAGAGGAATTCGAGGATTCTTTGCATGATCGTGGCAAAATTCC
Organism: Philornis downsi; assembly: GCA_019455685.1. Taxonomy (NCBI): domain Eukaryota; kingdom Metazoa; phylum Arthropoda; class Insecta; order Diptera; family Muscidae; genus Philornis; species Philornis downsi. The sequence continues at coordinate 4,158,290 of JAHXMU010000099.1, read as the reverse complement.
AACTTGGGTGGAATTTAATACTTTTTTAACTAAAAAATTCAAGACACTAGAACAATTTGGAAATATGCAAATGGATCAAACAAAGAATAATCAGCCTAGACCTGATAAATATTTTTCGAAAGAGAAACGCACAAACTCTTTTCAAATAAATATAACACATCAAAAAACGGGTATGAAAGATACACTACAAAAATGCAAAGAGGATCTCGTTATGATAATAAACAAAGCTGTCTGCTTTGCAAGGGCAATCACCTATTGCGAAGTAGCCCAAAATTCTTTGAAAAGAGTATAAATGATAGGATTCACTTTGTCAAAACTTCAAACCTTTGCCACAATTGTCTCTCGGATAACCAACGGGTCAAAGATTGTAGAAGTCGATACAACTGCAGGAAATGTAATCAAAAACACAGTACTATATTGCATAAGGGCAACATAACCCAAATTGCACAATCGAATCCGGTAAGAGATGACGCGCGCCCTAGTATTAGCACGGCAGCTCTTACCACAATAGTACAGTCCATTTCTAGTAAAGATCCTGCATGTATCAAAACGTTGATTCTACAAGAGAACAATTTACCAAACTTGCTTTTTACTGCTATCGTACAAATTGAGTCACGCGGACAAAAATACGATGCAAGGCCGATCATCCACTCAGGATCACAGTCAACATTTATTTCTGACAAACTGAAAAATCGCTTAAGATTGCCGACAAAACAAAATTTAGTTCATGTAACCGGTCTGAATCAGACTGTTTCTGAAACATCGACTCAGGCCTGCATTTTCACTCTTTGTTTCCTTGCGGATTCTTCATTTAATCTGGAAGTATGGGCACCAGTATTGAGTACTTTTCCATCAAGTTTGCTGCCGAGAACTTTCAACAAAGATCTTGCAAACGCAGCAGATCTTGAGCTTGCTGACCCGCAACTGCACATCAGCCAACCCGTTGACCTTCTAATTGGTTTGGACACAGGACCCTTGATGTACGATATGAAAACTCCTATGCGTTCATTTGGGACACACCTTGCGCAAAAGACAGTATTTGGCTGAATCTTGGGAGGGCCCGTTGCACAAATAAATCGTAAAGAAACTCACATATCTCTGTTTAACACCACTTTTTTAGAGAAAGCACTTACACGCTTTTGGAAGGTGGACGAAATCCCCAAAAAAAAGTTTTATGTTCGACCTCAGAAGACACATTTTGTGAAGAAGTCTTCAAAAATACAACTAGGCGCAATAACTCTGAAAGATACATAATAACATTACCCTTCAAACCTTGCGAAGAAATCGGACTTTCGCGAAACATTGCTCTTGCACAACTCCATAGAATGGAAATAAATCTGAAAAAGACAATGGAAATCAAGGAATAATATGACCAGGGGCTTCGTGAGTACATAAACCTGGCACACATGAAGAAAATATCTCCCCTGGATATCAACAAAACCCCGAATTACTGAGAGTCGTTTTCAGTGCATCAAATCCATCATCGAACAAGAAAAGCCTCAATGGCATTTTATATCCAGGACCAATACTTCAGCAAGATTTAGTATTGCAGATATTAAAGTGGAAATTTTTCAAGTTTGTCTATAATGCTGACGTCACAAAAATCTACCACCAGATACTTCTAGATTCAACTCAAACAAGTTATCAGAGAATCGTGTACAGATTTTCTTCAACTGAACTTACAGAAGATTACGAGCTTCTCACAGTAACCTTTGGAGTAAATTTAAAAAATATGCATTAATCACGTTTCCTATATCATTTTAGTAATGGCAGAATATCTTCCACGGCAAGACCATTCGACCATTCGTGAATTGTTCCCGCGAGCGAGGTATGTGGTCGTGGAAAGACGAGAGTATTGCCGAAATTGCCTCGCAAATAGCAATTTAGCCCCAGATTGTGAGACGATGGGAGGTTGTCGGAACAGCGACGAAAGGCACCCTACTTTGCTTCATGGTGCGCCACAACTAGTAGTAAGGGGTTCGGAGTAAACGATCGACCAGTAACAAAGGAGCCGAGTTTTCGCCGAGCGGTGGTTTTTGTAATGACGGCCATGGTACGCGTGTACGAAATCTATTTGGACATCTGGACGTCTATGCGCGCTCTCCTCAACCCTTCTCCTAACGGAATCGCGATTGGCAGAGTCCGCGTTTCGCCGTCTAAATTTGCCGTCCCTACGGCATCAAGGACGCAAATTTGAAAGGTTCGGTCTCATGTCAAGGCATTCGATCAATGCGTGGGAACTGAAGGTGACCGCCTTAATCACCAACGATCTACCCAGAAGACCTTATTCGAACCCTATCAGACCTTATTCGACCCAGACCCTGGCTGCAATACGCCCATGGACTTAGAACTGGAAGCTGACGTCTACACAGCTATCATTCAAGATGGTGCCGTCAATAATGGGCTTGGAAAAATTCAGGCATACAAAACCACATTGAGCTTCGTAGTTTGTGGACCTAGTGGAGCGGCAACTATAAGTGTGAAAGAGTGTTGGCAACCCTGTCGGAACAGACGTATATTTTAACCTGTGTCCGCTTATCGCCGAGAAAATTCAAAAAAAAATATAATTTATACTCAACAGTTAAAAGCACAACGTTTATATTGTGTTAAATAGAGAGCAGAGATTTTGATGCAATTGGAGAATGCCTGGAAAAGCACGCAGAAGCATAAAAATAAACAAACTAATTTGTGATCAGTGTAAATTGCAAATTAACGAAGATGAGGAAGAGTGCATAGAATGTGATAAATGCGCTAAAAAATTTCACTCTCAATGTACTAAATTAGATAAACGTCAATTTGATTATCTGATGAAAAATGAGAGCGAACTGTTTACATGTCACTTGTGCGTGGGAGGCGAAGAAGGTCTAAAACAGGAACTTAATGAAATCAAAACAAAACTGGCAAAACTAGATCAGCTGTCTGTTATGCATGAGACAATGCAATACATGTCTGCACAGTATGATGACATCCTCAAAGGCATGGCTGAAAATAAGAAAAGACTAATGAAAATTGAAAAAGAAAACGTTATGTTGAAAACGGAAATTAAAGAACTTAAATCGTCAATTAAATTGCTTAATGAACCGTGTAAGAAATGATTGCATCATTAGCGGATTAAATATTCAAAATAATGTGGCTGCTGTTGATTCTGTGTTGGATTTAGCAAAAAAATTTAACGTTGAACTGGATGCAGAGAAGATTGAGGGCGCTTATTTCCTTAGGAACAATAAGACTGGAGACAAAAAAACCGTTGTGGTAAAATTTACTAACAAATTTGTTAAAGAAAAATTAATGTCTGTCAAACCGAAGTTGAAAATGAATGAATCTACCAACTCAGTATTTGTTAACGATTACTTAAGTAAAGAAACGATAAATCTGCTGAATTACAGCAAGGCCTTAAAAAGTGTGGGTTATCGTTACATTTATGCTAGAAATGGAAAGGTCTTGTATAAAAGAAATGAAATTTCAAGGCCACAGATTATACATTCGAACGATGATGTGGACAAACTTTTGCTTGAAGCTACAACTACTAAACAGTGGAAAAATAATCGGCAAAAGACAACTAGACAGAGTGATGATGAGGCTGACTGTGATGATGATAATCCTTCGTCTTATGTTTCTCCTAATTGAGTTTACTTGGTATTGATCGTAGTTTATTTTATATATAATTAAAAAAAAATGAATTCAAACAATTACTTTAAAAGCATTGCTAAGTTTAACAAAAGTTATTCTTGTATTAAATATCCCTTTTTAAATATTATATCTGTGAACATAAGAAGCATCTCGTCCATTACAAAGTTCAATCAATTCAAAACTATGATTTCCAGCCTTTCGAGACTGCCTGATGTTATTGCAATACAGGAAACGTGGTTCCACAGAGATTTAACTCGACTTTACAATTTTACCGGTTATTCAAATGTCCATTGTTGTAGGTCTGATGGATATGGGGGTACATCAATATATGTCATTGATAAACTGAAATATTCAGTAGACTATTGTGTTAGTAGAAATTTTGTTGATTTGCCATTTCGTTTGATAATCTGAAAATTGAGGAAAAGCAATTAAGGCTTTTATCACTCTACAGGTCGCAGAAATGTGCTACTATTGACTTTGTATCCATTCTTGATGAAATACTGGGCCCACTAGCAAGTAAACCTATTGTTATAGTGGGAGACACAAATATTGATTTGTATAAAAATGAATCATTTAACGAATTGGAAAACATGTTCTTAAATTATAATTGTCATAACTGTCACAAGCTAATTACAAGAGTAGAATGTAATACGTGCATTGACCACATTTTCAGCAATATCTTCTGGATAATTTCTGTTGATTCAGTAGAATGTGATTTAACAGATCATAACATAGTGTGTTGTAAGATAAAATGTAAGATTTTGGCCACAGAAAGTATAGAGAAAACGAAAAAGCATTGTGATATGAATAAAGTTAAACGTTATTTGCAAATTAATATTGAGTCAGTTTTAGATACTTCAGAAGATCACGCAAATAATCTGATAGGTGTAATCAATAGAGCTATTGCTTACTCAACTAGTGAGACGAAATATAAAAAACAGCTTAGATTTGCTCTTACTCCCTGGGTAAATGCAAATCTACAGAGTTTGATTTTGTTTAAGAAGAAATTGCTTATTAAAAGAAGGAAGGCGAAATCTAAGAAATATAATGAGCTGTTAAAAGGTATTAGTAAGGTAATTAAGGTAGCTAGTGCGGTGTCTAGGAGCAATTATTATTTTGACAATCTGAATAAAGTTAATAATGATCCGAAAAAATCTTGGAATTTTTTAAACACTGTTTTGGGACGTAATACAAATAAGGAAATACAGATTATTGCAGAAGATGGACGAAGAGTTGTTTCTGATCAGGAGAAAGCTGATCGTTTAAATCAATATTTTGTACGGTCTGTGGAAAGTTTGGAGCAAGAAATTATGATATTTGTTGATGATAATTGCAACATATTAAGGACTTTGAGGAGGAAATCAAGCAAGTTTTCGCTAGATTCATTTAATGAAAATGAGGTTATTGACGTGATTAATAACCTTAAGATTAATGCTGCGCCGGGATATGATGGTATTATGTCGAAAATAGTAGTCGAATGTAGTAACTATTTGTCTCCAATATTAATGACCATATTTAATAGAATAATTGCAAGCGCAAAATATCCTGATAATCTGAAAATCAGTAAAATTATTCCTATTCCGAAAATTTCAAAAGCTATGTTTGTGGAAGAGTATCGTCCTATTGCAATTTTGTCTGTAATAGATACAATTTTTGAAAAATTATTGCATAAGAAGTTGTTAGATTACTTAAATCAAAATGAATGTATGTACAAATATCAGTTTGGATTTAGAAAAGGATGTGGAACTGAAGAAGCTGTGATCAATGTGGTGAACTTTATTTGTGATGGTTTGGATAGTGGTTTTCATGGCGTTGCAGACTTGTTTTTAGATTTTTCTAAAGCATTCGATCTTGTGGATCATGATATACTGCTGGAAAAACTATCATATTATGGAATTGTCGGCAAGGAATTACAACTCTTCAAAAGCTATTTATGTGACAGAAAACAATATGTACAAATTTGCAAGGCAAAGAGTGAATTAGTTCATGTAAAATCAGGAGTGCCACAAGGTAGTGCCTTGGGACCACTTCTGTTTTCTATTTATTTAAATGATTTAATTAATTTGAAGTTGAATGGTCGGTTGTATATGTTTGCAGATGATATGTGTTTATTTTATCCATATAAATATGATCTAGCTTTAAAAACCATAATGGAGAGAGATGTGTCGTTAATTTTTGAGTTTGTGAGAATAAACAAATTAGTACTTAACGCAACCAAAACAAAACTAGTTCGATTTAGACCACGCTCGCATGGAATGGAAAACAATTTCAGTATTTTTGTTGATGGTATGGCAATCACGGAAGTTTCTGAAGTGAAGTACCTGGGTGTGCCATTACAAACTAATTTAACCTGGGAAAGTCATATCACCAATGTTAAGAAGAAAATTGCTCCTGCTATTGGCATTTTATATAAATTAAAATACATATTGAATAGAAAAACTAAGCTGCTTGTTTTCAACTCACTCATTCAAAGTCATTTAAATTATTTGGCAATCATATATGGTCACAAAAATACTGTTGCTTTAAAAAGTCTACAGCGCATGCAGAATAAGGCACTTAAAAATATTTTTGATTTACCCATCTCATACCCCACCTTATCGCTCTATGAGGATATAAACGTTCCTGTATTGCCTATCCGTGGAATACATCTACATCAGCTTGTTATATATGTATATAAATCTTTAAATAAAATCGGATGCAGAATGATTGAATTTACACAGAATCAAACTAATTTTCGCACAAGAAATTTTAATAATTTGAAAGTTGTAAGGTGCAGATTAGAGACCACCAAACAGCGTATAGAATATTTGGGTAGTTATGAATATAATAATTTACCAATGACCATCAAGAATGTAAATAATATATCCACATTTAAAAAGAATGTGAAGGATTATCTAAAACAAAATTTGCAGATGCTTCTTATGTAATTAAAATGTTTTCAAAAAATTTTGAACTCAACTAATTAATTAACAGATCTCATTTGTTATATTTTTTACTTGAAATTATATATTGTAGTTAACGTACACGTGAAACTTGTTGCCAGCATGCCTCAATAATGCCTTCTGGCGCTGAGGCCAAATATTATATTGTAATATATTGTACTGAATTTTTAATAAACCTCGTAAGAGGATTGTTTTCAAAAAAAAAAAAAAAAAAAAAAAAAAAAGTTAAATTTTTACATTGTACTGAATTGAAATGTATTGAATTGAAGTTTAAATGAATCTACATTAAATTGAACTAAATTGTATTACATTGTATTGAAATTGAAATGAATTGAATTGAATTTGAAATGAATCTACGTTAAATTGAACTAAATTGCACTGCATTGTTTTGAAATTGAAATGAATTCGCATTGAATTGAAATTGAAATGAAATCATATTGAACTGAGTTAAATTGTATTACATTGAAATGAATTTAACTGAATCAAATTGAATTGCATATGTAAATTTGAAATCCGAAAATTGAAATATTTGAACTTGATAGTTAAATTCTGTAAAATGATTACTTATTCCACAATCATTGTAAATTATAGGTATATGTTCATATGACCATTTGTTAAATTATCATGGCACATTCCACACCTATGTATGTACAGTGCTTTACCGTCTGCCAACTTGACGAATGTTAACAGCCACCAATATTTACATATGTATGTATGTGCATAGGTTTGCACATATATAATTTGCACATGAATATCTATGCATATTATGTTTTTTCTATTCCCTTTCGTGCGTCTTCCCGCTAATCGGAGCTTACAAGCAATGATCAGCGGGAATAAGGCGAACGGCCTAGTTGTGCGCTTCAATTTCGGCAGTCGATCCTCCATGAGTTATGATAGACAAAGTGTCATACACTCAGAGGAAAATAAAATTATTTGTACAAGAAAAAACAATTTGAAAAGGTGACATATTAAATTAAAAACTAACACTTAAACATTCACAAACAAAATGTGTTAAAAATACAAAATCAATAAAACAATAATTATACCACAATACATTTACAATATATAAAACAAAAAAAAAAAAAAGTTTTTACTTAAAATAAAAAAAATAGAAACCAGTGAACATTAAACACACCGGCATTTGGCGAAGGTATGTTTATAAAAAACTATTTTATTTTAATAATTTATTTTTCTTTTCTTTTCAGGCTTCTTTTTGGCTTAAAATTGGTTGTGCTGGATTAAAACGTGATTAAAACGGATTACCTCCTGATGCAAAGAAGAAACCTTGATAGGAAATGAAAAAACCAAAGCTCATTTTTTATTTTTCTTCAGGTAATTACCCAAAAAGATTTCTCGACCACTTGAAACTGGCTGACGTTTTTACAAAGATAGCGAAATTTTGTGTTAAATAATTATTTATACTTCACTTTTTTTCACTCACTTTTCTCTACCGCTTAAAGTGGTATCAGTAATAAGACACCCGCACTATATAAGACTTTAGCACTAATGATGTTGTGCTTTTTTTTCTTACCTTCTTTTATAGTAACTACTCTACAACAATATTAGCCTTTACCCGTATTTGTACATTGGCGCTCTGTCACAGCTTTCGGGTGCAATTCAGACATTTTCAAAAATGTGTTTCAACCAGAATTGGCAGTTAAAATTTTGTGAATTTGCCACCCTTGTGGCATTCTTACGTATGGTCGATTTTACACTATTTTTGGTGATAGAGTGACAACATAATGTCAGCTGATATTTTCTGCAAAATGCTATGTTTATTTGCAACAGCCGCACATGGGTAAATAATTGCTTATGATTTACATTTTATTTTTGTATAAACTTTGTATACTTTTATATTTGCTTTTCAGGAGGGGTGGAGCTTGTTTTCAGCATTGTAGTGAGTATGAGATTTTAGTACTAGTCGTTCTCTTGCGTCTTCTCTTTTCAGTGCCGTCGTTACCGGGAGGATCAGCGCAGTTCACCCACCCGCAACAAAAAGTATCCTTGCCACAAATCCTAAGAATCCCTGATCAAATTGAGATTTGGCAAATAATGGGCTGTCTTTAAATGTACGAAATTGATCTAATACGACAATTGACATCGACAAATTTACTGACGTCCAATAAATTGTACAAGGTTACTTAAATATGTTGAAAGCGTTTTTCTTTCCAAACCAAGCCGAAAATGAATTCTTTCGAGCTCTGTGCGTATTCAATAAGAGCGTGCCACTTGTCACATAGCCAGACCTATTATGTCATAATTCCAGCGAAAATTATACTGACTTTAGGAACTTCACATTCCGTTGGCCTCTAAGATCTTGTGACTATTGCACCTGATTTTTTTGTGCTACAATTGTAAACAGGAAGTTTACAAAATAAACCCTATATTGGATGATTTAGAGCAATTCAAACAACAATTAAGACAATTTCCGCTGCAACAACCCAGTCAACAGTTAATGGTGATTATTTAAATTAAATTGTTTTCAAAAGCCATTACGAAAAATAAAAATAGAAAATTTAGAAGAATCAAAAAATTTTATTTAACATTCATCAGCCTACCTGTATTTAACAAAAGGGGGTTTGCTTCCATTATAGTGTACGAGAAGAACTTTTTTGAGAAGAGAAGTAGCAGATACCTGAAGCATGTTAATAAGCAAATACTGCATACCTAACGAATATGAACAGAAAATATCATTCTCTTCTCCTCTACTTTTAGAAATGAGATGATAAGAGAGAGAGAACCACATTATAACTAAATGCAAACCTTTAAAACATCACATTTGAGTCTGCTAACCATACACATAGGGACCCTGCTGAAATTACGTAATGGCCAAAAGCTTTTAGTTTTCGGTTCATTAAACATTGCTTTATACAATACTGTAGGCTATTGTTCACGAAAGGTATTCCGCCTGTCCATGTCCAACCGGCAATATTAATTCTTCTGCATACAGTGATGTGAAAAATAATAAGGACACTTATGCCCAACAATAATATTTGATCAGAAAATAAGTAAAATGAGAGAATTGCTCATAAATAACTGTATTAATTTTAAGCTAATATATTACAGAAATAAGTTCCGTTACAAAAATTCTTAGAATTTGTATACATTTAAAAAATAGGTTATTAACCAGAGATCAGTTGGTTTCGGTTGTGCGAATTAATAAGGACAGTTTGTCGATTAACTAAAATAAAATAATATTAAAAATTTTAAAAGTTATTTCTTGTGTACAAAGTGTAAGAAGAGTGATTTTAGTGAAACTTTAAATTCAATTCAAATTCATAAAGGAACAGCAAAATTTTGTAGTTTTTAGGGGAAAATCTAAGAACTAAGAAAAAATATTAAAAATTTGTATAAAGATGGAAATTCTTATAGAAAATTTTCAAGGTTGCTTGGAATTTCAAAAACAATGGTTGAAAAAGCAGTCCAATGGATTCCGGTAAGAGAAACACCTGATAGAAAACCAAAAATTACACCTACATTTAAACGTGAAATCATTCGATGTGTAAAAAAAGAATCCATTTATCTCATCGAAACAGATAAAAAATGGTTTAAACATAGAAATTGAAACATCAACAATTCGAAAAATACTTTTTAAAGAGAATCTTATAGCTCATAGTGCTAGAAAAGTACCAATGTTGTCGAAGAAGAACGTACAACAAAGGCTAAATCTTGCTGAAGCTCACTCATGCTGGCCTAAAGAAAAATGGAGAAATATTCTATGGTCGGATGAGACAAAAATTAATTTATTTAATTCAGACAGAGGTCTTCATACTGTAAGAAGACCAATTAATATGGAATACAACCTAAAATACACCCTTAAGACGGTAAAGCACGGCGGTGGTAATATCATTGTTTGGTTATCATTTTCCTACTATGGTGTTGGGCCACTATATTGTATACAGGGCATTATAAAAGCAACAGATTATGTTGCCATTCTACAAAATTGTATGTTTCCTTATGCCGAAGAAAATATGCCACTGCGATGGGTGTTCCAACAGGACAATGACCCCAAACATACGGCAAGTGCACCAAGACTTGGTTTGGGAATAACAAGATAATCGATCTAAATCCGATCGAGAATTTGTGGAATATAGTGAAAACTTCAACTAGAGGAAAGTGTCTCACGAATTGCGATCAGCTTTGGGAATTAATTCAGGCTGCTTGGAATGATATACCAATTTCAGTCTGTCAAAACCTTGACTCTATGCCCTGACGATGCCTAGCAGTTTTAAAAAACAAAGGAGCCTCAACTAAATATTAACCACTGGAAAACAATGTTAGAACAGTATTAATTGTGAATCTCTTCTATTTTGTTAATGTTATAGTATTATTTAGATGAAACCACGAAGTGTCCTTATTTTTTTCACAGGGTGAATTTGTATTTTAAGTTTAATTTATTAAAAAAATTTAAAATAAAAAAAAAAATAAAAAACAACAATTTTAAAAAACATAATGGAACTCGTTTTTGTCATATATTACCTAAAAATAAGTACAGTTATTTTCACCAATTTCTCTTTTTACTTATTTCCTGATCAAATGTTATAGTTTGACAATAGTGTCCTTATTATTTTTCACATCACTGTATCCCCTCCATCGTGCAGAGATTGAAGGAAAGTCTAATCGGTAGAAAACTATGTTGCCTTGTTTATTTTCGGAACTACTTTCTTTTATCTTGGGAGAAATGACAGCCGCCAGTTGAATGGAAAGTTTTTCCTTGATGTTTGGCGCATGTTCAGTGCTCACTGTCATTTTAAATATGTTGGATTCTCTGCTAAATTGTTGCTAGTTATATATGCAATTTATTTTAGAGACAGATAATATTCTAGCCAAATAACTCATTACATTAGTTATTTAATTGGATGTTTGATTACAATCGACCACAATCCTGCTGTCGTTTTTCTCTAAGTTATTTTTCTATGTTATAAGAATATTACTGCCGATATCCTAAGAAATTTCCGCTGATTAAATGTCCAAATAGAACATTCGCTCTTAACTACGAGTGTATTCATCTACGGAATTTAATTACCCAGGTTTTCAAACGGCGTCCAAGTGTCTGCCACTAATGCCGACTATCAATTTCAGTAATAACATTTACCCATACGGCAAAACAATGATACTGCATTTTATTATTATCAATTATATAATATTAAAAACAGAGGCTTTCCCATACGATTATAGAGTGCCCGGCTATTTGCTTGGAGACACTATCTTTTGATTATATTCTATTTATATATACATATATCTAGCTCCTCCTTCTCTCAACAACCATTTCAAAAAGAGACACTCGACAAACACAATCATA
>JAHXMU010000099.1:4085602-4136416 GCA_019455685.1 Philornis downsi | reverse complement strand
ATTTTACTATACTGACCTAGTACCATCACCCTGACTTGGAATTTCTCACCCCCCAGATTGGCTGTTGTACTGTGTAATAAGTCTGATGCAGTCAGGTCAGGTGACCTTGGTGGCCAGCGGAAAGTGGAGTTTCCGGATATTAATTTGTTTGAGAATTTTCCTTGTAGCTTCGCCATAAACGGTCTGGCTATGTGTGCAGTTGCTCCATCTTGCTGGAGCAAAACGATGTTAAAAAGGATACATCTTCGGCGCAGTTCTGGGCAAAAAATTCCTTCAACATCTTTAAATGACGGTCCCCATTGACGGTTGACAGTAGCCGTGCACCACCCTGTATATTATATTTAATACGTAAAATATTTGAAACCTTTTTTAAAAAATATGTAAATCTTAGAACATGAACTACCAGGTAAGCAATTATCGATATATGTATATACTGCCTGGACACAAGCCAAAAAGCTTCGCGGGTTCGTCAAAATAAAATAAATTGTACAATCGTCACAGTTAAAATAAGTAGATAATAATAATAAAACCTTTTGCATGTGTCAATAAAAGTTTCCTTGGTACCTGATACCGAAATTTGCACAAAATATACATATATAACTAAATTGAATAGAATCATCTACAAAATCTTGCAGTAGTCCTAGAAAAAATTATAAAAGCTTTCAGAAGCGCAATTCTTTTTTCGTCCGTAAACACAAATAACATATGGATTTTGTTGAAGATGACACCAGTCGTGTTAGCTGCAGCTGTCCACACAATCATCCCTAACAGTATGTTGAAGAGATCGCACAATAACCCATCGTCCTGTCTACGACTATATCGTTTGGTATAAAAAAGCTCGATAAGATTTTTGATTATCTCTTCTGAAGACTTCGTGTCAGTCAGCGTTATCATATAGACATACAAGTTTCACGTGAATTCCAAGCTCGTGCATGGTCTCATATAGTTTCTGCCGTATCCGACTGTCGAAGGCGAATTGACGAAAGTCTGATACGTGTCGATTTGTCTTTCTTGTGTCTTCTCCGCATACTGCCGCAGTGTGAATACCTGATCAGTTGTTGAATTACCGGGTCTAAAACCACACTGATAAGGCCCAATCAAATCAGTTATAATCGGCTTTAGTCTTTCACATATCACACTCGACAGGACCTTACCGCGATGGCATCAGTCGTGTTAGCTGCAGCCACATAATCATCTCCAACAGTGATTGCAGAATAACCCGTCGTCCTTTTTGTATCTATCTCTTCTGAAGACTTCGTGTCAGTCAACGTTATCATATAAAGACGTATAAGTTTCGCGTAAATTCCGAACTCGCGCCTAGCGAATCGACGAAAACATGTACATGTCGATCTGTTTTTCTTGTGTCTTCTCCAGATTTTGCCGCAGTGTGGATACCTGGTCAGTTGCCGATTTACCAGATCTAAAACCACACTGATAAGGCCCAATCAGTTCAACTGGAATCGGTTTTAGTTTTTCACATATCTCAATCGGCAGGAACTTACCGCAATAATTTTTACACACTCGACAGGAGCTTATAAGCAATAGGTAAAAATCTGATACAGCGATAATTTTTACACACATTTTGATCGCCTTTTTTGTACACTCGATTTCCAATAAGCAAAACTCATTGTTCGAACCAAACAGTATTTAGGAGCTGATGCATTCCGATTATCAGATCATCGCCACCGGTCTTAAACAGCACTGCCGGCAGGCCGACAGCGTCCACAATCCGAAATCTGAATACGTTTTCGGATGTGTTACTGTGAAGACTGAATTTTTCGACTGTTGGGCTAAGAACATCTTGTTTTCCAATTTTGCCTATAGCTCTTTTAAATCAGACGCGAACAAGGGAAACTTCCTATTTCGTTGCATACACATCAGAATTCTTAGGGCATCTTTCAAAGTCACAAGCGATAGAAATAAAGCAAATGGTAAAAAAGCGCAATTTGATAAGAGGCTTCAAATCACAAGATAGTTAAATAAGTGAAATGAAAATAGAAAGAACAACTTGTTTAGACCGAATGGAAACACTTGCATTCCTTCTAGCTTCGTCGTTCAATTGTGTTTAATATTTACCAAAAACCTTGCACTTAGACCGGTTTGTTTACATTTCGTTTAACGGTATGTAAAAAAACTAAACATATTCAACGCCACCAACCGGAGAAGAGAAATCATTTTTTGAAATTAATAATAAAGTATATTTTTTGCCGTTACACTTTTAATATATTATCATAAAAAAACATTGCAGTTAGTTGTTTAGTATTTCTTTGTATGTAGAAAGAAAAATCGACAGAAGTTTGCTACTACTCATTTAAAAAGAAGCGTTTTATCTGAAGGTTGTCGTCAGCTGACTATGCTTTAGTCGAAGCTGCCTTTTTTGCTTCGGCAGCCTTCTTTTCGGCTTCTCGTTTAGCTGCGGCATCAGCGCGTTGTTGTTTTATGAGCGCTAGACGGGCCAAGTCTGCCTTTGCCTGCGCGGTTTTGCCCTCAGCATGCAATTTTTCGTAGCGTAGGCGGGATTTTTGCTTTTCGATTTGTTCACGCTCGCGTCTTGACAGTTCAGGCTTTGGAGAAATCTCATCGGTACCCAAATTTAGTTTTGATACCTTCTGCGCTGCCTTCTTGACAGCACGATTGGGGTTTTCGATCTCTATCAAACCTGCTACGCCTTTCTTCGCATCGCGGTCTTCCTCAGATTCTTCTTCCGACTCCTCGCTACTGGTTGGCATTTTGCCAGCAGGTGCTGTTTTGGGTTTTGCCCCGCCGCCACCTCGTGGTTTACTGCTACCGGGTCGTTGGTCTTCTTCGCCTGACGATTCTTCGCTGCTAGTGGCCTCTTCCTCACTCTCTTGTGCCAATTCCTCGGGCGACGTGAAGTGGCGACTACGTCCTTTATGATTAACATATTTTCCACGCGGCATTTTTGTTAATGAAAACTGATTTTTTGCAATTTTATCGAGAATTAATATATCTATAGCGTTTTTATTCAATATTTATATATGCGAAATCCACACAAATCGCGTTCACACTTCTTTTTGCTCAAATGACAAGTCAACACAAAATTACTTCGTGAGTTAATAATGACATTCGTTAACTGATGCAGAGATGTTTAACGAAAAAAAAAAAAAAAACAATTTGTAGCCGAGATGAGATCAGGTGTCATACAAAAGTACAATGTGAAATACTGCAAAAAAGCTAGTTCAAACAAATTAGTGCAAACCCTTGGAGAACCTAGAAGTGACTGTGGAAAAGGCATTGTATCCGGAAGAAGTCACTGTTTGGTGCGCATTATGACCAGCAGGCGTCATTGGGCCATATTTTTCAGAAAACTATCTCAAAAGAATCCACTGCTGCAACCAATCCAGAGGCAGTCATTTAAATGACATTGTATTTCGTACATAATTGCAAGGTTTAAATATTGTAATAAAAATAAAAGTTTAATCAAAATCATGGCTTTATGTATGTTTTTTTAACTTTACTTGAGAATGAAAAATTGATAACCCTATATAATTGGACCTATTTCAATAATCGACATTTTTTTAGAAAACCTTTTGTAAATCCCTTTCAACTGATTTATATATATTTGAATTCGTATTTGACAAAGACCTTATATTTATAATCAAGAGAAACCCGTTTTCTCATGTTCCTAGAAAATTTCTTCTTTATTATATATAACAGAGTAAAAATCTGAACTCTCAACCTTGCCAGAGCAGAATTTTACACAATTTTAAATATGCCTTTTTCTTGATATAATTACGTGTGCGGACGAAGTCTATATTTTTTGTGTTTATCTTGATGCATTATTTTATTATCATTGACATTGATACACATTGATATGTCACGGCAACACTGTCACCGTATTCCTTCTCGTTTGTTTTCTTTCTACTCGCCCTACTTATAACAACACACCACGAGCGAATCGTTTTCTTTTCTTCATGAATATATAGGCTCGGTCATATAGTTCCATTGGGAAGCAAACTTACCATTTCACATCTTAGGATTCCACCGCTCTACTTTCTTTAAACTGAAAATATATCTTACTAGGATTGGTTTAGAATTGAATAATTTATTCAGTGGTGAAATTTTAAGAACAGATGTACCCGGATCCGGTTCCGGGTATTTGAGGGATCAAGAGGATAACAAGCTAACACACAAATCTGCTAGATTTATGCCTACTTCCGCATGATTTAAATTAAATTTTCACAAGAAGAATTTCCCATTTTTCCCAAATCTGTCAAATCTATACATTGCCGTGTCATCTCTTAAGATGCTACACTATCGCCCCTTATGCCTCACGGCTTCCATGGTCAGTTTGAAAATGGCAGATTAGTTTTCTGAAAGTACGCCATTGTCTATCAAAGACGAGAAAGTTTTAATCTTAATGCAAAAACACTGGGAAGCCGAAACCCAAAATCGCCAATTGACCAACCAAAAATGTCAATCGACCGATTGACAAAAAAAGTAGATTTCCAGTTTTGTATTTGAATTTCTTATTAAAAATTTCGAAACTACAAAATTCGCATAGGTTTGTTCAGTGTATCACTTAAAATTGTACTTTTAGTATTAGTACATTGCTTGAAGAATCAATTTGCAGCTCTGTTTGTATTACCATGAAAGTCACGATTTTTCGCAGAATCCGGTGGCAACCCCTCACAAATGCTAGGGAACAAATACATGGATGTGAATAATGAAGAGCAAAAGCCAATAAACTTTCCAGAATTTACCTTGTTCATAATAATTTCTCAATAGTTATTATCTATCTAGTCAGTTTGAACCATCCCTATTTGACTTTCTTCGCTAATGATTTTCATGATCCGGCATCATTGGGCTGTGCAAATCACCGACAATTTTTCGAAATTCAATAAAAAAAATTTTCAAGTTCGAAAATGGTGGATAGCCCAAAGATTTTTGTAATAAATTCGTATTTTAACTAATGAAAATTGCATTATTTCACAGAATTAAACGTTTAATGACACATAAGAGTCATGTGTACAAGACAAACAGTGTAATAAACCTGAAAGTTATTAAAAAATGTAATACGATTCAAATGGAATGGAATTATGTGATGAAATTGTTGGAATGCAGAGACAAATTATGGTTATTCAGTCCGAACGGAAGAAAAAAATAGTCCAAAAGACAGATTAATACAATCCCTTTGAAAATTTCTGATAAATGCAACAATTTTATTTTTCTCAAACATAAATGGACATATTTTTCAAACTAGATGGTCGCTTATAGAAAATTTCACATTTTTTAGGGATTCTTCATGTTTTTCGTTGGATTTAACAGCCAACGACAGCCATTTTGTTTCATTTCATAAAAACTTATTTCTTTTAGTACAAACACGTAGAGCTCTTAGTGTTTCTCCCTTTTATATTTGCACACAAATGTATATTGTTATCTCTTTCCCTACCGTGTCGGTCAGGGATGTTTAGTATTCGTGTTAGAGTGCAACGTCACGGTATGAGAGAGAGTGCTGTCTTTTCATACAATTTACTCGTGAGTAATTTCGAAAAATAAATGTATATTTGATGGAAACCCGCGTTCTTTCGGTCGGGTGCGCATTCGTTCTGCAGAAATTTTAATAAAATTCGGGTAAAAAAGCCGCAAAATTAAAATAATTAAGTGGAAAAATATAATTTAGTGTATACTTTTGCAATATCAAGTGACAAATCATGAATGTCGGCAAAATAAATCCATAAAATTTGCATTTGAAAAAAAGTGAGACTCCACTGGGCAACAGCAGAGCCAGCTTGAAGTACATACAGAGAAACTACGCGAGGAAGAAGAAGAAACGCCACCACCAAAAATTTTGTGTTCGAATATACGAACGGTAGCGAAAAAAGAAGTACCAGAAAGAAAAAGAGGTATCTCGGTGTACTAAAGAACAAAAGGAAAGAAAAAAAGTACGAAAGAAATATGAAAACGGGGGAAATACGAAAAATTTCACTATTCAATATCGCGTGTATATGCGAATTGATGTGTATAAAGCAATTTCTGTTGCGTACGTGAGAAGAGTGTAACCGAAATTGTGTGAGTGTGCGTTTGTGTATGTGCTTGCAAAGACCGATCGACCGACCGACCATCTATGTTTACAGCGAAGCCGCCGTAACATTTTCGCCAAATCGTGGCTTAAACAAGAAAAGTTTGAACTCACAGTTGTTGCCCGGGAGTCAAAAAAACAATGAGAATAACAAGAAGAAAAAAAAAATTTTGATTATAAATAATTTTTCGGTTTCATTTTATTCTATATTATAGATTAATATAGTCATTTAACAAGTGTGTGTGCGTGTGAATAAAAAACAAACAAAAAGATTCCATAATTATTACACAGAATTAGAATAGGAAAGCGGAAAACAAAGAGCGCCTTGGTATTTTCATTCAAATACTACCAATGTTACAATGTTTGCATGTTGGACCGTGGTATGCAAGCCAAGAATATCTCAATATAAATGTAAAAAAGTATTACTCGGATAGAAAACAAAGCTGTATAAGGATTACCTACGTATAACTACAAACAAACAAACATATATTGTGGATACCTAGATAATTTACATTTTAATGGTAATTATATATATATAAATATGTACTTTTCTCATTTTATGTTAATTCTAATTCTATGGTTTTCTATGGGACCAATTTTTCGCGACTGAGAAGGTTATTGAATTGTGTGGAAGGAATGCAGCGCTGTAATTCCAGCATATAAGTCTGTTAAAGATCAACCATCTCGCGAGAGTTAAGTGCCAACAATATTTACAAATCGTTTGATTATAAAGTTTTTTCGAATTCTGTCATCAAAATTTTAATGTTTTGCAGTATACTTCAGCCTACCGCTGGGATTATATTCCATTTGTTAATCTTTCATTGCCTCTATATTCTATCTTCACGCGGTGTGATATATTCGACAAATTTCAACTTTTTTTTTTAGTTTCTTTGGCGCCGATTCAATTTCAGTCACTACATTTTGTTCATATAATTGAATAATCGTCTGTTGAAATCGGGATTTATTTGGATTAGAGGGTGTTATACATTTGTTAAACACGAGCATTCACTGCATTCATAGTTACCATTAATTGGTGTGTTGTCACTCTTGGTAGCAAAATTAATGCAATTCCCAACAATTTTAACTTAACGCCTTAACTCGAATTATTGTCCTTATCAATGTCTGTTCTGAGATTCACTTGAGGCAGTTAGCAAAACTTCCGCATTGATGCCATAACCTTTGCTTTTCAAACCTGACTGATATTTCTATCGTTACAATACTGTAATACCAAATTAAATTATGTAATACTTAAATGACTTCAGAGGAAAGCTTCTATATGCACGGTGTTGACGTTTGTGCAGCATCGACCCTCCTAGAAAATTAAACCGAAATTTGCTTGCGGATGTGGGTGACTTTAACATTTTAGGAGTAATACTTGGGTCATCTATACGTTATAGCTATGATTGAATTTGTTGACAATTTCTAGGCGAAAAGTAGCTACTATTATATGCCGAACAAATTAAGGTCAATTTTCGGCTGTTATGTTTCTAGTTAGTATAAAGAAAATCGGTCTCCTTTTGGAGGTCTTTGTTCGGAATCATTCCACAGCTAACAGATGAAACAAAAAAAGTGGGTAGTCAACACTTTCTAAGATTCTGCCGTGGTTGAGCCATCGGTATGATACATTTGGAGTTAATTCAGTCATATTGTTTTCTTTTCTAGTTTTCTTGGGAAATCATACAAAACCGTATTGAAGTGGCATGTTTAAATTTCCTTGCTTGTTTATTAGTTTCAGGATTTAAATCAACCACACCACCAGTCATATCTCACATACGGAAAACAAGTTAATATCAGGGATATATATTGTTGTGACCATAAGATACAAACAAAAAGATAAAGAAAAAGATTTCTTTGGCATTAAAATTTCACTACTTTCGATTTGTCGCTGCACTGTTTCATTTTTCTGTATACATCATTTCAAAATAGTTATTTATGCCTTTATATTACACAATTTCTTGCTATCGGTTAAGCCATTCCTCTACATCGCAAAAAAACAAATGTTACAGCACAGAAGTATGCTTTAAATTGGTGGTTTGGAGGTTAAAGGTTTGGAAAAAAGGAACAAAGTTTGTTTTATTTTATTTTTAAAATTCCACGAAAATCGTGTGTAATGCGAAATCAGTGTTATAATCTTCTCACTACTCTCAAGATAAATCGATTTTAGAAATGGCTGGTTTATACCTTTTTTAATTGCCCGTAGAGGAGAAATTGGATGCATTTTTGAAAATCTAAGATGTCATTCAAATGCGTTACCCTAGTTCTTTGCCATACAGAAATCTGAAACAATAATTGACGCTTCAACTACGTGGTGCAGGGTTAATAGGGTCGTTATATTTCAGCAGGTGTTTCAGAAAAATTTTCTAAAGTTGGTTATATATGAATATATACACCCGTCTTCACCGGTGCTTCTATGTATAATTGTCTAGTCTTGCAATTAGTTGCACAGAACCCATACGTTTTATTGGAAACGTTTTAAATTGGAAACTACAGCAAAAAAAAAAACGTAAACAACACACAACAAATTGTTTACTACACTTTTGTCGACAAATTTCTTTCTTTCTAAACCATTAAAATACAACCCTGTACGGTATAGAATTCGGGCGTCCGCACACTCCAAACGAAAAAAAAAATTGAAGAGTGCAAACAAATGTGACAAATTAAGATTCAGCACTAGTTATCTCGTTCATGTGCTAGTATAGTACTAAAAAATTTCTACCGCCATTTTCCCCGAGAGTATTTGCTGCATAAATATGAAAGAGTAAAAGGGATGCTCTTCGTTGTCTATGTGATTTCATGCAGATTGTGCACCTTTTTACGCATATGCATGTCAAAAAATTATTTTCTTTTCGTATATTTTATACTACATCACGTCCGTTGTTCGTCGTCGTTGCCGTTGTGTAGTGTAAGAGAATATGCATTTTTTTTTAACCAAAGAGCAAATAAAAATCATTTGATTTGATGATAACTACCATGGAAAATATTTTATACACGATTTTGCAAAAAATAATAACATTATTTACTGAATTTAATCTGCAGTATGATAAAGTACAATGCATGGGAAATGTATAAATGAAGAAGGCACAGAAGGATATAAAGAGGGCAGTGAGAGAAAAAGTGGTTGCCAGTGGTTAATGTGTACAAGTAGGTTGGACGTTCTTTTCGGTTGGTTGCTCGTAATTTGTGTACATATGCGATACTTGCAGTGCGTGTGCTTTTGTTGGGTATGCTTCTTTGCTAGAATTGCCTTGATTTTCATACGACGCCGCCGTTACCATTACCACCGCCGCCACCGTCTATCAGTAGTCATTGTTGAAGTTTTGTTCTTGCGTGTTGTTGCTGTAGTTATTGCAGTTGTGGTTGCTTTTTCTGTTGGCGTTGACTTTTGATGATTCTTTGCTTTTTGTTATTGCTACATGCATTCATTTATGCGTGCATGTGTGTATTATTCTTATGTCCATCATCATATATACAGAGGCAGTGTCGTCTGTCGTTACCACCGTATGTATACACAGAAAGACAACAAAATGGACATAAGCAATATGTAGGAGAAGAAGAAGCAAAAAGCCGAACGAATAATGCCGAGTTTAGTCTTCATCCACAATAGTCTACTGTACTATATTTGCCAGATGTGCCGCTGCTAGCGGCTCTGTTGCGTCAAGCGCCTTAAAGTCGATATATTGCTTGGTGTTAGAGAAGGACAACTATATGCATAATTTCTCAAAGAGAAAATAAAGATGAGAGACAGAATGTTTGTAGGTATAGTAAGAAAAACATTTAAACACAGAGTAGTAAAATTTAGTAAGATATTAGAAAATAACGATGAAGGGTGTAAAAATTGATATAAAACATACAAATTAACAGATTCCTTTGTTTTATTTTATTTTTTGTTTTTATTTTTTGAGAGGAAACTACCAAATATATGAATGGCATGTATTACTGATATTTGTTGTATATGATGTGCCATATCTCCAGGAAGTGCCCTAATTTGATGTCAGTAGCCAAAAACAATGCAGCAAAGATTTAGGTGTCGGTTTTCGTTTGGTCACCTCGCATGAACTTGTCCGGAGCCTTGGAAACATCACGTATTACACATTTTTTTGCACTTTATATTCTTAACACTGAAGCACATTTCAACTGAAGAGGATGGAGGGTGGGTTGCGAGATATTTTTGTTCGATTTGAAAAAGGAATGGGCAGAGGCCCGGAATATTGTGAGCGTAATTGTTTCTCTGTAAAGCAGCTTGCAGTTAGGTTTTCCAGTAATAATATCAACGAATGTGCTCAAACAAGTCATTAATCAATCTTATCAATCAATAATCAATACTATTATGTAAATTAAAAATCGCAAGTACTACTTTACATAGCTTGCGAATTTATCTTTTTTCTTACGTCGCTAAGGAACATTCCTTTAAGAATATGTCTATCTACACTTTTACATCTACTCCAATGGGGGTGTCGACATACAGTGTTGCGCAAAACAAAAGCAACAAAATGTACTCCAGACTATAACTATATAATTTTTATAAAAATAAAATATTTAAAACAAAGCTTACCATTTATTTTCACAGAGGTATTACTAAGCTATAAAACCAATACATTACAACAACAACAATTGCGTTTAAAAGAAGTATGAAAAAATGTACAGCAGAGTCGGAATTCACTTGCGCAAAACAATAGCAACAAAATCAAAAACAATAGCAACAAATATTTTTGGCATCGAGGCAACTAATGAAGGTATTCCCACTCAGTTTTCAACTTGTTGAATAGCTACTCTTTGTTGGAAAACCGATGTCCTGCCACTCTGCTTTTAAGGATGCCAAAAAGGTTTTCAATAGGATTCAAATCAGGTGATTGTGCCGGCCAATCAGGAGTTTGAATCCTATTGTTTGTTAGCCACTCTTTTGCCGCTTTCGATGTGTGTTTCGGATCATTATCATGTTGAAACACCCATCGAAGTGGCGTATTCCACTCTGCATGCGGTAGCATTTGGTGTTGTAGTATGGCTCGATATCCCTCACCGTTCATTATTCCATCTATTTTATGAAATGGACCAGGTCCTTGAGCCGAAAAGCTTGTCAACACCATTATATTACCACCATCATGCTTTTTGCAGTGACGAGGATGTTCTTGGTTTTAAAATGTTGTCCTCTGTGTCGCCTGATGGTCTGCATTACATCCGATTGCATTAGATTAAATTTAGATTCACCGCTAAACAGTACTGTCCCCCACTTATTTACTGACCAATTGCGATGTCTTTTAGCAAATTTTGACCTTTTCCAAAGAAATAATAGTAATATTAATACAGCATTACACTAAAAATAAAAACTCACCTATTTTTTTATATGCCTTATTGTAAGCAATGGTTTTTTGGCTGGTCTGTAACTTTTTAAATTGTTTTCTACAGCTCGTCTTTGTACTGTACTGTGATGAATATTCAGTTTTAAAGATGTTACAATTGTTTTTTGACGAAATAAACGGATCTTTCTTTATCATCTTAACAATTTCACGGTCTGTCCGAGTTGAAGTTTTTCGAGGTCTTCCACCTAAATGTTTGGTTTTCATTTCTCCTGTCTGTCGATACTTCTTTATCAACCGGCAAATACAGGATCGATTAATTTTAAATTTTTTTGCTATCTCTGCTTGCTTCATACTACCTAAAAAGTCATTAATTCTTTCACTTTTTAAATTGTCTCCAAACTTTTCCCTCGCCATGTTCTTTATGTCGTTAATATGCAAAGTTTGTTGACAAACTGGATCAAATATTGCACAAATTGAAAGTATTTTACGGCAGCTTCTCAACATTGTAAAATTGCCGCTAGATCGCATTCTTTTTAAACCTATTCTCTTCTTTCCCTACTTTGTTGCTATTGTTTTGCGCAAGTGAATTCCGACTCTGCTGTATATTTCTTCATATTTCTTTTAAACGCAATTGTTGTTGTTGTTGTTGTAATGTATTGGTTTTATAGATTAATAATACCTCTGTGAAAATAAATGGTAAACTTTGTTTTAAATATTTTGTTTTTATGAAAATTATGTATTTATAGTCTGGAGTACATTTTGTTGCTTTTGTTTTGCGCAACACTGTATATCATTTAAAGCAAATTTAGTATGTTATGGAGGAGACATACACATATTGGACATTGGCTTCTGAATTTAGGGCGAAAAGCTGGACATCAACTCCTCAAGATTTTCGGTTTATAGTACTTGGAGCAGGATATAACTTAAGAAAGGCCAGATACTAAATGCCTACCGTCTGATGTTAGAAACCTGTCTTGAAAACTGTCGAACCAACAGTAAAATGTGACTCGCGAACATGTTCTACGCGGCCTACATCGAACGTACTACTTTTCGTCATGAATTGGTCTACCTACAGTGCCGCTTACTTGAATAGTACCCCATTTAAATATTATTATAAGATCGATTTTTTTCCAAAATAATAATTATAACGAGCTGGTTGTGCTTTTATAAATCATATTTTACGTATTTGCTGAAATCCAATAACGATTTTTTTTTCATTTTAATGGATTAAGTACTAAAACATTAATTAAACACAAAAAAAAGTCAAAAATTCAATTTCAGTTTTTGTTTCATTTTGGTTCATTTGAATAGCTTCCCCCTTTACAAAAATTAGATTATACACGAAAACATTAGCTCTAATTTAAAGGTGTTATTGTTTGCCTGCATCTAATTTAAAGATAAGTATTTTTAAGTAAAATTTAGTAGTGGTTGCTTCCGCCCTGGTTGAAAACACATTCATATATTCTGTTCGGTAAAGAATAATACAGAATAATACACGACCAGGACTGTTTAATTCCATTGAGTTCACTTTTGTTTGAATATTGCTTGCCTGATTCGTACACCTTGGGTACTAGCCATATCCAGACGTTTTCATTAATGTTTATGTCTGGATAGTAGGGCGGCCAGTTCATAAACTCAACTTTTTGTCTTTCAATCCATGATTTGACGACTCTTGCTGTGTGGATTGGCGCTTTGTCATGCTGGAATTTCTATACCAAGTCTCCGAAAACATCTTTAACTTCAGAAAAAGCTTTTTCCAGCACGGCTTTGTATGAAGTCGCATTAATTTTTGCAGAGAGAAACTGGAGCTCTCTTGTGTCATAATAAGAGATCGCATCCCATACCATGGTGTGTGTAGGTGTTCCTCTTTTCGAAGATTGTGGAAATAGTAATTACATCCATCAGGACCCTCTAAATTTATTTTTTGTCGGAAAATATAATTCTATTCCACACTACTCCACATCATAGTCGTGCGACAAAAATTTAAGCGACGTTCCTTACGGAGATTGTCTAGCGGTGGTTTCTTTTTAGGTCTCAAGCGTTGCAAGTGTGCGGCTTTGAAAATAACTTTAATTTTGGCAGCAGAGTCATGTGAATTTCAGTAAATTTCAGTCATATCTCAGAGTAGTCCTCTTGTCAGCGGCTGTAATAGCACTTGCTGTTCGACCTTTCATATTATTTCCATAGCCTTCGGTGTCACGTAAGTATGTCGATATAACTTTGCGACTTCTATTAGTTTTTCTGGTTATTTGATGAATAGAAAGTCCACACTCCTTGTAGATTTTAATTTTGGATCTTTCCTCGACACTCAAAGATTTAGCTGCCCGTTTTACTTAAAATCGATAGTTTTATATTTATTTATACACAATTACTGTAATAAAATCTGATTTATGATGATCTGCAAAAGACGTTCGCACTTAAACTGATTACTACGTGAGGGGTGCTATTCAAATGGACCAGAAAAGAACACATTTTTCATTCATTTAAAGGAAAAGAGTGAATTAAAATAACGGGACACTTCCATGGCTTGAAATTTTAATTTAAATAGTCACATTTGTTAAATGATTAGGGGGTGCTATTTAAATGAGCGGCAGTGTATATGTTCATATACAATATTCCTTTCAGAACTTTCTATGACGGCCAAACCACCAAGTCTTTCTGTTTTGGTACCTTCTAAATAAAATTGTGAATTTGTGTTAATTCTCCTTTTTATCATTAATTTTAATTGGTTCATTACATTCTTATAAAACTACCCTGTTCATAATATTTTGTGTCCCTTAATACAATTTGTGTAAATTAGAAATTTGCTCCACCTCTTCCTTATTTTTAATACAAACATCTTTACACCCTAGAGCAAGCTTACCGGTTTGACAAACGTCTCTTTCGATGATAATTTAGACAATTAATTGCGATTCATACACGATTTCGACTACCGTAATATTTTATTTTGAATAACACAGTCATTGACAGTGAGACAGTTTGTCCCAATTTTTCTGGTACCCTCCAAAATGTAGTATTTCTCACAATTTTTAAAATGTGTGGAGTTACTGAAACTTTGAACTACGACGATAGTTTTTCCTCAAATCGTAGTGAAAGATTAGCTAAGGACCGCAGAGAATTGAATTATCGAGAATCGAAATTACCCTAAGATCTAAATTTGTCTAAATTTTGGAACGTAAACAGTCTTCTTGCTTACTTTAAGCATTGGAAACTAAAAAACAAGTCAATAAAATAGGCATTAATGTGTTATAATGCGGATTTTATTTTATATGTTTGGTTTTGGACGAGTCCTGTTTTCAACCTAGCCATCGGTTACTGCCTCTATGTGTGTTGATACAGCTTTCGAGTTTGAAATCAGCGGGAAAGCTTCCCAAACTGTATTTTTTCCATCATCACATTCACGGAATTCTTGCGTATAGTAACTGATATTAGAGTAAGCAAGCTCGAATTGGGAAATCAATGTAGTAACACATTTCCCACGTATGAAAAGTTGCTATAAAAAGCTTGACAGTCAAGCTTTTTGTAGCAACTTTTGTTTTTGGGAGAAAATATATATTAAGTTGTTAATATGTCATGTTTGTTGTATGATTTGAGGAAATTATGTAAGCAAATATGACCCAAAAGTTTTTATTGTCGTATAAATACTAACAGCTGAGAATACAATTTTACTAGAGAAGTTTCTAAAACAGAGACCATTTTGAAAATTGGCAAAAGGAAACGAAAATAGTTTCTTATCATATTCCTTGTTTGTAACAGGCAGAAGTTGCTGAACATATTCAATAACTTTTTTCAGGTCCCAGTCAAGCACCGGATGAAGTGCTTCTGAAAATAATAGGAAGCTACATTAGTTTGATTTAGATCAGGGAGTTTCCACGTCCTTCCTGGGTCCTTGTCTGCTGAGATGGCTAGCATCACATTTTATGTGGATCCCGGTTTAAAAATATCAAGATGGTAATTTTAGACTGTTTTCTTCTTTGTTCTCCTATTACGCA
This sequence comes from Philornis downsi, assembly GCA_019455685.1. Classification (NCBI taxonomy): domain Eukaryota; kingdom Metazoa; phylum Arthropoda; class Insecta; order Diptera; family Muscidae; genus Philornis; species Philornis downsi. The sequence goes on along the minus strand of JAHXMU010000099.1, from coordinate 4,121,084 downwards.
AACATGAATAACATACAATTTAGACAATCAATTTTTCTTTCAACTGAAACTTCGAAATAATTGCCCACCGAATGGATAAAATTTATTGTCATTCAATATGTTACTATACTATACATTCATGGTTGTTATAAAGTATTGCTTTTAAATCGAATAGTTTTCATTTCATCTCATTTATTTAACAGTCTTGTAATTTAAAGCCTTTTGGCCAATATTAAACAAATTACAAAATGCATAAAATAAATACTACTTGAATTTGAAAAACAAAATATAACTTAGAATATAAAATTAAATTAACTAGTAACTAATTACCTATAACGCTCAAATTGAAGTGCACCACAAAGTAGGCGATATGAAGGGAAATAAAAATAATGAAAAAAATTAAATATTGAATGATGTATATATGTATGTCAGGCCAAATTGAAAGTTTTTTTTTTTTTTTTTTGTTTTTTTTTTTTACCTTTAAGATGTTGGATTTGTATAATGATGGAGTCTACTTATTTCTTAGTCAATACCCCTGGAATATTTTTCAAAATTTGGTTTTCTCTAAAATATTGAAGTAGAGGAAAGACAACAGGACAAGCACTTACGGGGAGGAGGGGATGCGAAAAATCTCCTATTTTTACCTGTATTTTGTTGCGTTTTGTCAGTGTTTTGTATTTGGTGTTATTTGTAAAGCTATTGTTATAAGAAAAGGGGATCCACCAATACTGCAAAAAATCATTTTTGTTATGCACAACAGTCCGCCGCTCAAGTTTCAAATTTTTATAGAATTGTTAATACACACATATAAAGTAGATATTTAATATCAATTTGACTCTGATTATGACCTCTAACCAATTGGCCTACGAGTTTTTTTATTTTGTACTATTGTTGCCAAAAACATCCCATGCTAATTTTATTGAATTTTGTGATATTTACTGATGCTTTTTGATTTCATATCGTCTGTTTTGGTTTGAGCAACAAAAAAAAAAAAAAAAAAAATTATTGAAGGCCCGCTTTAGAGGTGGATTAAGGGGTTCACTTGGTTTCTCCCATGATCTTTTCCGCGTTACATTGTTGCAGACTATCAATTTTTCATCCCCTTTAATGAGGTTCTTCAAAAATGGTATCTTATTATTTTTTTGTCTTTAGGTTGTAGCAGAAGTCGACGCGATTCAGGCGTTTGGTCTCGATTAGAGACCGTGAACGGTTGAGATTGATTTTTTGATTATTTCTGCTATTTCCCTAACTGTTACACGGGGATTAGTAATAATTAAATCTGTCACCTCTTCGGAAATAATTTCTTTTGGTCGTCTAAATCTGGAAGCTTCTGTTACAGAGAAGTCCCCCGTTGAAAATCTTTTAAACCACTTCTGGCAAGTTCTTTCACTTGGTCCGTTCTCTTTATAAACAGACCATTTTTCGTCTGGCTTCAGCAGCCGTTTTTCCTTTTCGGAAGTAACACAGCATAATATGCCTAAAAGGCTCTTCTGCGCTCATTTTTTCCACTTTTAAAACTTTTTTAGAACGCTATAACCACTCACGGCTAGAACGGGAATACAAGTAAACAATAGTAAATAATTTAGAGAAGGGGTGTGAGGAAGTTATGACAGTGTTTGAAAGAACTCTACGTCATGAGAAGTGACGTATGGTGAACTAACAAATTAATCGAACGAAGTTTCCGAACAAACCGATAGAACATTTGAATGTTTATGAAAATAAAAGCTTTTAAATTGCATTAAAGGCTTACTTGCCTTTCATAGCAAGTCGGGAACAGTAAGTAATGTTTTTTATATGACTGTGTCATGATTCTAATGGAATATGCCATGATTCTTTTGTTAATAGCTTTTATATTCAACTCAACAACACCGATTATTTATTGAGCTTTATGTTTTGTTGAAAAATAAAAGAAATAACGATTACTTTTTCGTCTTATTTCTCAAAAAAAAGATGTTCTTTATGTGAATACTATGTAGTAAATAAACAAAAACAAAAGCACTCATGTTTTGATATTTAATGAAAAGTGGTAAATGTCGGCCTGATCTTTGACAGAATTATCTGTGTAATTGACTATCCAGGGGCTATCAATACCTGCCCCTAGGTTTTGATTATTTTTTGTACATATAGCCTAGTACAACTTATTAACAATCATTTAAGAAATAGATCATATCGATCAATTATTTGGTATAGCTCTTATACAAATGGAAAAAAACTCGGCAAATTTTTATCGCAATCTGCCTGCTGTTTATGTAATTGTAATAGATGTGTGGATTGAAAAGTAAAATTTGCCCTTCACATTCTGAACCAAAATAATAATTGAAGTGACTGAAATGTTTGATTTGTATGTATCTGTATGATATAATTACCTGTAAAACTTGAGAAATACCGACCAGATATAACCCATATATTCCTTACTTAATACCTATCATTCGATTGGGCTAAATTTAGTGTAATTTAGCAAACCTAAATCGGTGTATACTACCATTTATCATGCCCTTTCTGGATGAAAACGACCTTTTAAACTGAGAAAGTAGATCTATGCCCATATACCGATTTACACTTTGGTGAATTTCGTAAAAAATAAGTGTAATATAGTTGCTGGCCATAATGTAGCAGTATTGAAAAAGCTCTATAATATAGAAATAGTATGTAGAGCCGAAAATATGCTTCTGGAAGATTATATATTTTGATTTGAAGCTTGTTGTTTGTATATTTCACCATTTTACCTTCAGGCGCTCGAAACCGCATAACACCCAACACAGAAGACATTAATTAACAAATCACTCACGATTTGCAATATAGTACAGCTATTTTAGTAAACAGTCTTGACAGTTCGTAGTTTGGCAGCAGAGGCGTGGCAAATTTATTATGGAAAAATATTCGATAAACCAACGTGTTTTAATCGTTAAAATATTTTATCAAAATCAATCATCGATTATTGTGACGATGAGAAAGTTACGTGAAATTTTTGGAAGAAACAACGTGCCAACAAGACGCACGTGCCAACAAGACGCACTACACGTGTAGTGAATGATTTTGAGGAAGGAGGGTCTGTAGCTGATAGGGTCAAGCATGGATCATGAAAAACATTACTGCTGCTCAAGAAAGTGTTGAAAACAGTTCATCAACCTCAATTCGACCCCGTGCTCAGGCATGCTTGGTCTTCAAAGAACAACTTTGGCCACAATTTTGTACAAGGATTTGCATATGATTCTATTTAAAATTCAGGCCACCGTTCATATGCCAATAGGATGCTACAGCTCGCATATGACATCCCCGATTTTCATGAAAACATCATAATGAGGCACGAGGCACATTGCACATTCCGGGCAATGGAAAACCCTCAAATTATTCATCAGTCCACCTTTGCATCAATTAAAAGTGACAGTCTGGTGTGCAATTTGGTCAGGAGGAAGCATTGGACCTTACTTCTTTGAAACTTAAAACGGTGTAACGGTAACTGTCAATGTCAATCGTGATATGATTGAAAACTTTTTAACGCCATAGCTGCATGCTTTCGGGCTTGATTAACATGTGGCAACAATACGGTGCCACATCGCATACAGCCAGGATTACCTCTTTCCACAACAAGTTATTTCAAGAAATGGTGATCTTGATTGACGTTCACGGTCGCCTGATTTGACTGCTCTGGACTTCTTTTTGTGGGGATATCCGTAAAGCAAGGTTTATGCAAACAAGCCAGAAACGCTCGAGCAACTCAAATAAAATATTCGTGATGAAATTAAATTAATGAAATACCGCGTGAAATGTGTGAGAATGTAATGAAAAATGTGCTCAAAATGGTTCGCGTATTATTAATATGCCGTCCAAATGGGCTGTCTGTTGATTAATAAAAATCACAAAACTATAAAATGTATTGAAAGAGCAAAAAAGAAAACTAGAAATAATTTTCTGATTGAGAAACAACACTCAGAAATAATCATTAATTTTGAAGCGAAAAAAAATTAACATAAGCTTAATTTTTTGTTTGAAAAATAAAACTCAAATAGTAAGCTTTATTTCCGAAGCAAGAGGTAAAACTTATCATATAATCATTAAAGTTCAATTTTTAATATAAAACCTAATAATCGTTACGATCGCAGCAAAAAGTAGTTCGATGTAGTATTTTTGAGTTTTCTTTCTTTAATTTGTATCAGGCAAGATCGGGTAGGGTTTAAGGGTTATCAGAAACTTGGCAGCCCCTGAAACAAAAGTGTAACTACACAGCTACATGATTTAGAAACACTTGCCTATGCTAAAATTTGGTGCAGAAATCATTCAACCCACAAATTAGTGTTACAAAAGGTACTCTTCGGTTTCAATCCCATTTCCAATTAGCAATTATAGGTAATTCTAAACTTGGTGGATTGAACTGATATTACGGTAATCGTTTAGTTAGTAACATTTTTCTCCTTTTTTCTCTTCTTCAAACGTCTTATATATTTTGTTAAAAAATGTGTGATTTAGTTTTCTTCTCTTTTAAGATTATTTCAATTTAACTCGGGGATGTTTTTGTTGCTCGAATACAGAGTAGATTTCCTGCAAATTTAAGGAATTTCCCTACCTTACCTTGCGATTTTGACGTCAACTATCTTTTTTAAGCTTTTCGATAATCTCGAAATCGTCCTAATAACAGCTTTGTATTTTTTTAATATATTTTGGGAAGGCGTGTAGTATGAAATTTTATATGTTATTCTATATTGACTGAATTCTCGTGAATTTTATTTCTATCAATATGTAGCCCATCATTGGGCAATGACTAATTAAATTAGTTTTTTTGACAATTTTTTTGTTATAATTGGAACTTTGGTGGGTATTGTATACATATACATATAGAGTTTTTTTTACCACTGTTCTTCGTGCCAGTGCTTTCCATCAAGGATTGTCTCGCTTATCTCTCAGAGAATTTACGTGCACTGGATTTTCAATTTAGTGTAATATAACGATAGTTATATTGTCTATTAAGTATGCCGGACATTAAAGAAGTGCAAACATGTAATACACGTTTATGCTTCGACGTTCGTTTTTTACATAGAAAAACTCTGTTCTAAACCTACGTAGGAATAATAGTTTATTATAAATGACTGCAGATTGCATCAATTGCAATTGGGCTTTTATGTTTAATTTAAAATATGAACAGTTTTGAACATTTCGATGTCTTCGAAGGCTCAGTTAAATTTGTCCTTGAAAGTGCTGGAACAGATTGTGGGTTTTTCTCGTAACATCGGTTTTAACAACATCTGTAATTTCATGTTGTTAAAGTTCATGTCCTCAATTCATGATTTTAAATTTCGCTAGATCAGACAACTTAAGAAAAAGCAAAAACAACCCGTCGTCAAAATAATATCATTAAAAAAGGAAAGCTGATTTCTGTAAAAGTACGTTGGGAAAATAAAATAGAGGAGTTTTTCCGGTATCTATCATTTAGTTTCTGCAATTGTCGTCAAATGTGTTATTACGGTAGTTAGATTTAGATTTGCGTTTACAACAAATGCTGTAGTTTTTAGAGCAACTAGATACTGGCATCTCACACAATATAAAACTATAAATGGTCCCTCGATTTCCCCACAAATGTAAGGCAGTTCCGTTCACTGGGGGTCTCTGAATCAATCAACGTGGCTTTTACAGTCCACTATTGGAACAGGGAGAGCTTTACACATTTACCATTTGTTTTCAGACTTAGAAGGGACCCAACAGACGATAAGCATTTGTGTGCATTTAATATCAACAGAAAATGCAATCCCTCAAACCATTCATTCGTCCATATCTGTAATTTAAAAGTCTAAGTTTAATAATTGGCTAACTTAACTATCTTCCTTTTACTCTATTAACTGTTCTACTTTTTCACAGCAACATATTTTTCATTTTTAAAATAGATCCGCAAGTCATTAGATTAATACTAAACTCAGGTTTCCTCTGGAAATGTGTTGAATAATCTCCTGTATGAAAGATTTGGTCCGGGTTTTATCTTTTGCCTTTCACACACTTGTGGTTTGTTATACTGTAATACGGGGTGGCGCACCAATTGAACTGCTATATGAAATTAAAATAATTTATTATTATTTAGTTATTTTATATAACTGATTTTGAAGATCATAGATCGTAAATGGCCTCCATGCCCATTCACGCATACACGACACCTGATCAGAAAATTATTCATTCGGGATTGTTTCAATTATTGTTTTAATGGACTGCTTCAATTCAATCAAATTCACTGATTTCGTTTTGTATACCCCTTACTTGACATAACCCATAAAAAAAAATCTGGTCAAGTGACCTTGGGGGCCAGCGGAAAGTGGAGTTTCTGCGCCATAACCGGTCTGGCTATGTATGTAGTTGCTTTATCTTGAAGTTTGGCGCAGTTCAGGGTAAAAAAAACTTCAACATCTTTAAATAGCGGTCCCCATTGGCAGTTGTTGTTACACCGTATCACAATCCGTGCGCTTCCCTGTATAAAAAAATGTATGTCTATCTAACATATTGTTCTCGTTTCTTTCTATTTTTTCAGTATATCATCTGTATTATTAACCCAAAACAAATTTTTTAACATTGACGTCTCCTGAGTGAATGCTTCTCTAGATAACAAGAAGAAATATATTGCTAAATATTCCGTAAAAGACTAAGAAACCAAACTCCAGTTCTAACACAGACTTAGAATAAAATTTGTTTACATATAAAAAAAATATAAACAAATTTCAAGATCAAGTCAAGAGTCCCAAAAAACATTGAAATAGATCCAACAAAATGATTATAAGTTTAAGCTGACTTGGAATTTCATTCGCTGTAGATGTATGGTAAGTGCTTATCCGTAACTATGTCAGACGAAATTGGGTTTGTTTATTGATAAATATCACAAAATGAAAATACGAGGTGTGTTCAAGAAATTAGGTCAGTTTTCAAATTTCGCGAGTTACATACATTCGACTTTCGATTATTTTTTTTATGTTGGTACTCGTCTCCAAGATATGTTGACTGTTTTATCCATATAGCATGTTCAGTTTGTTTGTGAGAGGCAAAAATAAGACAAGTGTTTTGCGTGTTCGGCGATTCGGTTTTTAACTCCTCAATCGTCGCAAAATGTCGTCTCTTCATGGGGGTCTTCAATCTTAGGAACAGGAAAAAGTCGCAGGGGCCAAACCTGGTGAATACGGTGGCTGAGGCATGATAACGGTGTTGTTTTTTTCCAAATAATCTCTCACAAGCAAAGATGCTTGAGCAGGTGCACTATCATGATGCAAAAGCCACGATTTTTTCCACAATTCCGGGCGTTTTTGTCGTATTGCTTCACGCAAACGGCGCATAACTTCAAGGTAATACTTTTTATTTACCATATCACATTGTGTTAAGAACTTCTGAAGCACTACGCAATGGTAATCGAAGAAAACAAGCAAAACCTTGATATTTGATCGAACTTGGGGTGCTTTTTTTTGGTCTTGGCTGTCCTGAAGTCTTCCATTGGGACTTTGGTTTCGATGTCATAACCATATACCCATGATTCGGCACCAGTTATGACCCTTTTAAGCAAATCTGGATCATCGTTCAACAATTTCTGAGCGATGCTCATGCAACATTGTTTTTGCTCAAAATTTATTAATTTTGGAACGAACTTTGTTGCCATACGCTACATGCTAAAAATTTCCGAAAAGATTGCATGGCATGAGCCAATCGATATGCCGACATCCTCAGCAACTTTTCTAATTGTGATTCGACGATTCTCCATAACAATTTTCTTCATTTTCTCAATATTTTCATCGGTTGTTGATGTGCTGGGGGCGTACATAGAGAGCGTCGTCATTCACATCTTCTCGCCCTTATGTGAAAAGCTTGTACCATTTGTAAACATTTTTTTGACTCAGAGTACTCTTACCGTATGCCACTGTCAACATTTCAAGTGTTTTTGAGCACTTAATTTCATTTTTTACACAAAATTTGATGCAACTTCTTTGTTCCATTTTTTTTTCGATAGCAGAAAATCGCTGAACACGCAAAACACTTGTCTTATTTATACCTTTCACAAACAAACTAAATATGCTATATGGATAAAACCGTCAGCATGTCTTCGAGACGAGTGTACCAACATAAAAAAACAAAATTAATAATCGGAAGTCGAATGTACTACGTAGCCCGCGAAATTTGAAAATTCACCTTATTTTTTGAACACATCTCGTATATCCAATATATGCATAGGATTTTAATTAAAAGCTTATTGATGGCGCATTGTAACAACCCTTTAGTTTCTCATTTTGGACGTATTTAATGCTCTATTCAAACCCACTTTTGACTGACTCAATGATTGAGAATACCTACTAAAGTCATTGCTGTATTCTTTACATAATAACCTTTTACAATACAACTTCTTTGCAGTTATATCGCAATAAAATGCAGCGATCAGGAACAGCGTCTGACCAGTTACAGCAGCAGCAGTATATGGCAACAAATCATCTAACTAAAAATATGTACAGCATTATATATAACAAATTACTCTATCAACGCAATTCTGGACTACACCATTGGATTTGAAATTAATCTTTATTGATTCGTTTCAACACAAACTGCTTTGTGACAACACACGAAAGCATCGTTTTTTTTCGTATCAAGTAATAATTCAATTTATAAGTAGAGATTGGGCACGAGTAGGTGAATTAGAGCGAGTGCGCGAAAGTGCGGAGCGAGCGTGTGATTGAAGTCACGTAGGGAGTAAAGGCAGCTGTACATACGCGCAGAATATAAACATCAAACCGCAATTCCTGAGAGAATCATATTATTTCCTTTTTATACTTATAAACCACACTTAAAGTTTAACAAGGCATTTAGCTTACAACATCAAGGAATTTACATAAGAAGAGCAACAATCCCCCAAATCACCCACTTTACAAATTCTCCGACATTGATAGGGAGTCCGAATTTGAAACATTGGTCGGTTTCTCTCCGCCAACTGTAACAGCACAATACAACACAATATCGCCACTACAAATATTTTGTATATAAATCGCACTTCCCTTTTTACTACGAAAGACATAAAGGAGGACAAATGAGTAAAATGTCGCAAGAACCACCGCCACGCAATGAACCCTATGTGGAGCCCGTTAATGGCATTGTTCAGCCACCAACAGTGCCACCGCCTGATCGGCCTGGACGCAATACAAATCAACTTCAGTATCTCATAAAGACGGTTATGAAAGCCATTTGGAAACATCACTTTTCTTGGCCATTCCAACAACCAGTCGATGCCAAAAAGCTCAACCTGCCCGACTACCATAAGATCATTAGGCAGCCCATGGACTTGGGCACGGTTAAGAAGCGACTGGAAAACAACTATTACTGGACGGCAAAAGAAGCAATACATGACTTTAACACAATGTTCTCCAATTGTTACGTGTATAATAAGCCAGGCGAAGATGTAGTCGTAATGGCCCAGACATTGGAAAAGGTTTTTCTGCAGAAACTCGAAGGCATGCCGAAGGAAGAGATCGAACTGGAACCCGTTACGCCCAAAGGTGCTGGCAAAAAGAAACCTCGTCCAGGGTCGACTAAGGCACCATCGGCGAATGCATCACTGATGGGAACTCCTGTTACGACTGCTGGTGCGACAACCAGAACGCCAGCCGGAGCTAGTGCGCGGCCGGTATCTGCCATGGGTGGCACCGTATCATCTTCTGGTGGTACACCGGGCTCAACGCCAGGCATACCTCCGATAGCCACAGTACCACCGCAAACAGTACCGGGTAGTACGAATACCACTACCACTGCGTTAGTATCAGGTACTCCAAGTACTTTACTGCCTGGGGCCAATATACTTCCACCAAGCGGTGTGGCCACCCACGTATCGTTGGTGGGTTCTGTGTCCGGGGCAGCAGCTGGTGTTGGCGCAGGCGCTGCTGGTGTCAATTCAACTCTCATTGATGCTGGTGTGGCAGCTGCTGGAACTAATCCCGCTGCTTTGGCCAACACTGCGGCAGCCGTACCTGCGTATCATGTAAATAGCACAGCGGCCGGCGTTGAAGCTGTTATACCTCCTCAACAACCGGCTAAAATGAAAAAAGGAGTGAAAAGAAAGGCTGATACAACAACACCGACTGCAAACGCATTTGAATCACCATATGCACAAATCGACTCAAAGAGTGCGAAAATAGCAACGAGGCGTGAGTCGAATCGGCAGGTAGGCAAAAAGGTAGGCCAACGTGTTGGGGCATGATGTACTACGTATGAATATAAGACACCAGTATTCTCATATACATGAGATTTTTATGGAGAAGGCACATGATTTGAAAATGCATATAATACTTTCAAATCAATTGCTGACACCCTGTATGTATTTACTTTTTAATTTCTTGAATTGGATAATAAATGAGATGAATAATTAACTACTATATCAGCAATCAAGTAGTTACACAATTGAATAATGAAATAAATGAATAATTAAATAAATGAACAATTAAATAATTCAATATAATAATTAATATATACGTACACATATATATATATGTAACTATATACATAAATATTGAATCATTGCATAAGTGCATTATTGTACCATCAGCGGTTGATTTCATAGTCATGCTAAATTGCTGGCACCAGAAATGTGTTGAAAATTGATAATATAGTTTTTAGAGTAGCAAAATTTATCCCTTAAGAAGTGTTGACTGTGAAATCCATTCCGAAAAATTAAAATCTCTTTATTTATCATTAGTTTTTCATTTCTTTTCATTCATTTTTATCACATTTTTTATTTTGTTTTATTTTTGAGTTTTTGAACATCATGCTTTCACAAACACGCTGTAACGCCTGGTCCTTTTTCAAAAAAAAAAAAAAAACAAATTTTGCATGCATTTTCTTCCCTCATGTAACCCTCATTTTCTTTTTATCCAATCAACAGCTGAATTGGTAGATCGTTTATTTTAATGTCTTACATTTTGTATTTGTCCAGGACGCTGGTTATCCTATGTCTCCCATGGGTGTTGGTGTTGTTCCTGGTGCGGCTAGCGGAGCTGTTGGTGTCCCAGGTTCGGCGAAGTCTAAGGAGAAACTATCAGATGCCTTGAAATCCTGCAATGAAATCCTTAAAGAACTTTTCTCCAAAAAGCATTCGGGGTATGCTTGGCCTTTTTATAAACCCGTCGATGCCGAATTACTGGGCTTGCATGATTATCACGATATAATTAAGAAACCTATGGATTTAGGTACGGTAAAGCGGAAAATGGACAATCGCGAGTACAAAAGTGCACCAGAGTTTGCCGCTGATGTGCGATTAATATTCACAAACTGCTACAAGTACAACCCGCCAGATCATGATGTCGTTGCAATGGGTCGCAAACTACAAGATGTCTTCGAAATGCGTTACGCCAATATACCCGATGAACCCGTGGCAAATGCCCATGCGGCAGCCGTTGCGGCGGCAGCAGCTCAGCACGGCTATGGGAAACATGATGCTTCCGACTCGTCATCAGATGAATCGTCGGACAGTGAAAATGAATCCAATTCGGATGAAGAACGCAATGCAAAGCTGAAGATGTTGGAGACCAAACTGCTGGACCTGCAAGAGGAAATGCGAAAACTTATGGAAGAAGCCTCGAATAAAAAGAAGGCAAAAAAGAAAATGAAGGAGAAAAAGAAGGCCGCAGCAAGTGGAGCTTTGGGTGCCGGTGGTATAGTGCCGGCGACAGGTGCTGGAGCATTAGCACCTGGCGGCGCCGGCGTCGCTTCAGGTGTTGCTGGCACCTTGCATGGCCACGATATGGCCTCTGCCATTACCATTGGTCAGATAAGTACTGGAGGCAAAGGAGCCACCATGGCGCCAGGTATTACCGGTGCCGGTGCAGCTGCAACTGGTAAAGGTGCTAAAAGTAAAGGTCAACGTGGTCCGAAAACAGCAAATGCTGGCGGTGTTGGTGCCACTAATACTGGTGGTACGGCCGGAGGAGCAACAAAACGTACCAAAGGAAGTGCGGCTTCTGCTGCTGCAGGGGGAGCAGGTTCAGGAACCGGTGCAAGGGGTCCTAACAAGAAGAAACCCAGTACTCAGGCAATGGTATTCGATTCAGAAGAAGAAGACACCGCCAAACCAATGTCATATGATGAAAAGAGACAGTTGTCACTGGATATCAATAAACTGCCGGGTGAGTGACAAATTTGAATGGAATCATTATTTCGTTTTAGCATTATCGAGATGCATAAGAATACAATTTCAGAAAATCAAATTGCATTCAATTTGTATTAAATTAAAGCTTGCTGAGTGCCGCAAGTTTTTGCACCTATTTACTCTATTTCAATGAAATTTACGATTCAGTCAGGACAGACTGTCATGATACTTGAAAATAATTAAAAAACAAAAAAAAAAATAACTAAATTTCCAACCGACATGAGGGAAATTTTAATACAAATTATGTTTAACTAATTTTGTTTCCTTTTGTCCAATAGGTGATAAATTAGGACGAGTTGTACACATCATACAAAATCGTGAACCATCGCTGCGCGACTCAAATCCAGATGAAATTGAAATTGATTTCGAGACATTAAAACCCTCAACACTGCGTGAACTCGAGAGCTATGTCGCGTCTTGTCTACGCAAAAAAACCCGTAAGCCTTACTGTAAGTTTATCCCAATGACACGCACTACTCAAGATATAAAAAAATAACAACAACAACAACTGCTAAAACGGCTTCACCCCAAAGAGAAGGTCGTAAACAACTTCTGTGAGGTTGAGAAGAATTGTTGTTCCAAAAAAATCTATATATATATGACAAAGTGTTTTTCGTTCAAAACCCCACCCCGTCACCACAAAGTCAAGAAGTGCAGCTTCAATTTCTCTTTATTTTTTAACAATTTTTTTTGTTACGATATGTTTTGTTCTCTAATAACTGCATACGCCATCTTTAGACATCATCCATTCATTTCATATTGTCATTTATAAGTAAATTTGATAAATTACCTATATTTAAGGCGAAGTTAGCGCAGTCATGATATTTGTGTTTGGGTAGTTGTTACGAAAAATTATAAGATATTTTTATGAAGAACGGTTAATTATTTTATCGAGAACGACAAACGATAGTTTTTTAAGACGTATTTAAAACATCTTAATAGATGTTCTGCTTTTATATAATGCCTCACAGTTTTCCGAAAGTCCTTATACAGAAATTCTTTATAATTACTTTTCATCATATACAACAGCGAACATATTTCTTATGAGACCAAATTTCTTGAATATAATGCTTGACTGGTTGCGTTAACAGCAGAATATAAAACTTCCTATTATTGCTTCTAGATATGGGACATTCATCAATTCCAAGCCATTTCTAATATTTTTTACATCAAATACTGGTCCTAAGTAGTAATGGGTGAACCAGGATTCGTTCCGAAATAATTTATTTTTAAATCATTTTTTGTACAAAGTATTCTATGTATTTTGCTTGGATGTCTTGTCTGGAGTGAGTTTTCCATCATAACGTCAATTCGACACCGGCAGCAGTATTTTTCATCATTCAAAATAATAATGTTAGTGTTTTAATAGAATCTCTATTGCTTTCATGACTGGACTTAATCTCTCTCTAAACGCACATACATACATACATTTCATAGTGTCAATTTAATTACTCACACATTTACTATCTGACACGTTAGGCTCACATTGTTTTCCCTACCCTTTATTTATTTCACACACATTTGTCTTTTTTTTAAATATTTCGTTTGTTTCATGTAAATTGTTTTCAAAAAAGAAAATAAAACGTTTTATGTATCTGGAACATAGAAAAAGCCAGTTTTATTATAACTACATTTTATGAGGCAGCATCCAACATCAATTTTTCTAATTGCATTCATCATTTGTCACGGGAACAAGCGTTAAAAAATGCTGCATTGATTTACTTTTTTTTACTTAAACGTTAAAAAAACACAAGAAAATTGTACTAGAATAAAATCTCTTACATTACAAGTGGAACTAATTTTGAAGAAAATAAAGTAGTAGTGAACGTGTTAATTGGATGAACTAAATACCAAATATATTTTTCTTTTTTATTTATTATTACCATATTCTGGAAACACCTTATTTCTAAATACATCAATCTGAAATATTCACTTTTTCTTTCTACTGGCAAAATATACTGTAGTTTTGTAAAACGATATTCTTATTAAGTTATTTTCCACATTATATTCGATTAATTGCAAAAAAACATTTAGAAAATATTTATTTGTAATTGTGTAGTTTATTTAATTTTATTATTGACAATGATTTGGTCAAATTCAAAATTTTGGTGTTGGTTTTTTAAGTATGAAAGACAAAATTCATTTTCTTTTGCATGACAGTGTGAGTTCTCTCTCTTTCACTCTCTTTCCCTCTCTACTTAATTGACTCTAATTTTATTTTTTAAAACAACAGCTGCTTATTAATTTTATATTATTCAATTAACATTACTTTTTTTACTTATAGTTTACAAAATTTCAAACTCCAAAAAAAGAACACAAATATACATAACGTTCCATATATTACGGATATATTTTCTAAATCTAGGGTGCATATTCTATTCTATTCTCATTATATAGATAAAAAGCCTTCTGGTAAATCAAAGGATGAGCAAATGGCAGAAAAGAAACAAGAACTGGAAAAACGTTTGCAAGATGTGACCGGCCAATTAGGCACCAGCAAGAAGACAGCCAAAAAAGGTACTATTTTTAAAGAAACTATGATTTATTTTTATTATTTGCTATTCATAAATTTAAATACGAATGGTAAATTGTTGAATGCAAGGCAGTGATGTAAACAGGTGCGTATAAACTAGCACCTATTGCTGTTCTGCATTAGAATTTTTAGATTGGTTCTAAAACTTATTGTTTAGGCGATCAATTTGTCTGTAATATTGCTCCTAATTCATTTAAAATTTCGCTATTCTTTTTCTATGTGAGGAAGGACATAATTTGATGGCATCGAATATAAACAAAATTTACTTTCGTAATAGTAAATTTAAATGTTAGAAATCCTGCATGCTATAGAGCATGTCATAATCGTATTAATGATTTGAAGAATATGTTGTTGTTTTAAATTCCGTCTTCAATTAACAAGAATTTGAATTTTTTTATTATTTATTTACTTTTTTTTTATTTATTTATTTACCTATTTATTTACGAGTATTTATTTATCTATTTACTTATGTATTAACGAGTATTTATTTATTTATTTTATTTACTTATTTACTAATATGTTATTTTATTTTGCTATTTAACTTATAGTAAAAATAAGTAATAGTTGAAATTTGTACAGCATTGGCACCTAAAGCCATCAGCTATTACAATGTATGTAAAAGCAAATATTTAAATATATACATCAAGAACCAATCGGTTTAAATAATTTCGAGTTTTGCATAGCATGGTGAAACGAATTTTTGTAATCTATTTTAAATCAAAATTATTTGCAACATTTGATTGTACAATCGTATTTTTGCATACTTCGAGAACGTGTCATTACATTAATTCTAAAAGCACCGATTCTAAATAGTCTTTAGCTAATTCTAAAAGAAAACTTTCTTTTTCTATTTAGTAACTTCCTTTCGTCTTATTGTCAATATATTCCTGTAGACACGATGCAGGTTTTGACAGATATATTTTGATTGTCCCATGGATGAAAGCTATTGAAAATAGTCGATATCAGCTTCCCATACAAATATATTTTGATTGCCCCATGGATGAAAGCTATTGAAAATAGTCGATATCAGCTTCCCATACAAATATAATTGATTCTCGAAGCCACAGTCTTGATTGTCATTAAACTAAATTCTGCGCATATACTGTGGACTTTCCGGTTCGAATAAAGTTCATACACAAATTGAACGTTAGCATTAGTTGTATTACTTCCGAAAAAACGCAATCTTTTATCGAAATTTGTCATATTTAATATATATGATTTAGTTGGACTATAAGCTGACTCCGTAGGAAATGAACACTACCTGCGCATACACATGCATATGCTCCCTTCAAGGTTGGTTTTTGTTAGACACAATTTTCATTGGTGTTGTTTAATATTTCCTGACGAGTATTATCTTGTTACCAGTTCATCTGGTTTGTATTATGGTATAGCGCTCGCGTCTTACGAATAATGAACGATTTAAATTTTCAGGCCAAATCATCTGTATGTCTTCGGCATAAGTTTAATACAGCTTCAAAGGGATTAAAATATTTTGAATTAAGCATTTTATCCACGTTTATGTCTGTTGTTTTTTGTAATTAGTGGAAGTAGTTGGAAATCTCGTATTATTCCATTGCCACTTTTATGAGCCCCTTGGATGTCGTTAAAATAACTTCCCTGAAATCTATGCTTAGGTGGAATGAATTTGCATTTTTTTAGGTCTGATTTCAATTAATTTTTTCTGATATGAAATACTATCTAAACTGGTTTTCAACTTAAGTTAGCAATTAGTGTAGGCTATAGAACTCGACGTTAGTTTTAACGAACAAAGATCAGTCAACATGGCATTGGATTAAATAAAGGATCTTTCGATTCTTATCATTGGTTAGGTCTATTACGTTAGCAGTTGCTGTTGCTTTTTTGTTTGGGTAATTACATTTGAAATAAGGCTGTGTCCTACCTTCATATAATAATAATAGCTAGGAAGTTTATGTTGAAATTGATGATTCTCCTCTTTTAATAGTTTCTTCCCCGCGTTTGTTGTTTAAGGCGTTGAACAGTACAGCGTTGTATATTTTCTTTATATACATATAGTAGTAGCGTGACTGACCGTGGCGCGATGAATAGTACGCCCTACTATGATTCGCAAGATCGCGCAAGTTCAATCCCGCATATGTGCCTGACGAACGCTTCGAGTAATTAGCTAGTCATGTAAATGCCAGTTGAGTGAGTCTAAAAATAGAATGCGTGTACATTCACTGAAGCTCTTCCACATCTCATACATGGGATGCAAGGGAATTTGTTTTTATTATTTTATGGTTATTCCTAGGACGTTAGGGGTTTTTGTGTTGTCTACATTGTATTATTGTAGCTAACACTGGTATTCATTCTTTTCTGTTGACACATTAGGGCGTAGCCCTTGTGTTGGGTGGATAGCTTATGAAAGGTGGGGCAATCCGATAAAAAAACGTAATATTTTATCCAAAAATGTTGCTGACTGGCACACAAACCTTGATTTGATTCCTCATAACGCGAAACGCATAGCAGTGATATTCCTTATTCGACCAAGATTGCGCTTGCCTCCTAAAAAAAAACAAATATTTATATTAAATCCTTTCTTTTACCTGAGACGAATTTAGGAACCTACATTGATTTTATTTCTCTACCGAAACATGAATGAAACAGATATTTTGATTCGAGAACCTGAAATCTGAATCATAGTTGTAGTTTCGTTTCTCGGCAGAGAAATAGTCATAGTGCTGAACTACAAATGGTGAAAAAACTTCGAAAAATTTATTTTCCTGGAAAACCAATCAAAATTGTAATTTAGTTTTGGAAGGAATAAGGACTTGGATTTCGGAATCAGAATGTAGATTTTGTATATTTTTGGTTTAGATTAAACAAGCTAATACTATTCGAGTTTGATTCCGTTTCAGTGAAGATTCCAGTTGAAAAGTATTTTATTTTATGTAATTTATTTTCTTTTAACCTACTTTATTAAAAAATTAAATTTTTTTTATTTTATTTTTAGACGAATCATCATCGAATAAAGTTGAAGCTGTTCAACCCACAAATCGCCCATCATCTAGCTCCAGTTCGAGCGATTCATCCTCGTCCAGTTCAAGCGATAGTAGTTCTAGCGATTCAAGTGACAGTGAAGCAGGTTAGGACGCGTTTATTTATTTGAAATAAATATTTTGTTTTATAAATACTTTTTACCATTATTGATCGAACTAAAACAAAGAAAAAAATCAACCAACCCTATCTTAAAATACTATTTACCTACCTACCCTAAAAATCTAGAGAAAAGTAAAACACAAAAATCAAGAACTATCACTATATATATTTAACAACATAATATTTACTTTTTTACGTATTTTACTTACTTCGATTGACCCCATATTATTTTCGTTTTGTTCCCTTGGTAATTTCTAACAAATCTCGCCTTTTTTTCTTTCTCTCGGTAACTTTTTTATAACGAAACTTCTCTTTTTTAGTTTAGTTCTAAATGGTTGCAAGCATTATACACAAAAATTACAAATAAATGAAGATATTTGTTTTCAATGAAATTTTTAACTATAAGTTAAGATATATATATGTATAAAATATATACATGCAGATTAAAGAGAAAAGAATTGCAAAAAGCCTTAAGTATGCTTTAAAAATACTTGTTCCCTGTTTTATATTATGAGATGTTCGTTCTCTGCGCAATTACACATCATCAGGCGAAGTAGAATAAGTACAATATTATGCTTTAGATCAAAAGTGGTGCGAGGGGTTCAAATGAGTCTCCTTTGGATGTTTTTGAAATTTTCACACACCCATTTTTTGATAAAAGGTAAAATGTTGCGCTGACATACTCCTGCCTGAGTTTTATCCATCCATTTGATGACGATCTGATTTCTTTTCCTATACAAAGCTCACAATGAGTTTATTTAACTCGTTTACATAGATTTCAGATGAACATTGGTTCATTTTAATCCATCCCTAGTTTTTGTTTTTATAATTTTACTTTACAAGTTAGGTTAGTGATGTTTAAACGTTAAACACTTTTTATATTTTGGATTTAGTTTAGTTTCCTATAATGTTTAGTTTCTTTTGTTATATTTGTTTTCCTCTTCTTTCTTTCTTAACCTTTTTTATTTTAAAGAAAATAAAAGAAAAAATGAAGTTGACGAATTAAGATTTTGTAGAAAAAATTTTTACAATTCCAATTTTGTTAATTTCTTGTGTTTTCTATAAGTAAAGTTTTGTTGGTTCTTATTTGAGTGTTAAGTTAAAAAGCCCATTAAAAAGTTTAAAAATTTAATATTCTTCAAATAAACCTAGAAATATGCTGCCCCAAAACTATAAATTGAGAAAAAGATACAATAAAAGGGAAATATTTTTATGAAGTTAATGAGTTAAATAATAGGTTGTTTTGTTTTATTTAAAAACTCTTTGGAACAAAGTTCTAACTGTTAAGTGCAATATTTAGATGTTTCCTTCTTCTAATAAATCTCTTCATTTTTAAAGAAAGATTTGGCAAATAAAAGCATTTCTGATAAAGGCATATATTTGGTAACACTCGTGTTCGTCCTTCTAACAAATAGTTTATGTGCGAGTGTGAAAGGGAGAAAAAGTAACAAAAAATAACAATTGTTAAACAATATGCATCTTTGTCGCTTTTCTCCAATTTTTTTCAAGAACCCAAAACTTTGCTTGTAGTAAAATCAATTTTTGTTATCTCATCTCTATAATAAATACTTTGAAATCAGTAGCTGTTTGATATTATCTTCTGTTTATTTAACTGGTACATAGTTGCTTAATACTTCTTTACCACAATTCAAAGAGTATTCTGTCCTTCCCCTATATAAAACTAGTAGTCCTACACACAGTTTACGTATTTTATATA
This sequence comes from Philornis downsi, assembly GCA_019455685.1. Classification (NCBI taxonomy): domain Eukaryota; kingdom Metazoa; phylum Arthropoda; class Insecta; order Diptera; family Muscidae; genus Philornis; species Philornis downsi. Next base: position 4,101,599 of record JAHXMU010000099.1, on the reverse strand, counting down.
TAATGTAGTATATAAATTAATTAATGAATACCGTGCTAAAATGCTTGAATCATTGCAACAACATTTATTTCTTATATTTATTTTATTTTTTTTTTATTCAAATATATACCTCCTAAGTTTTTTTAATATATTCTTTCTGAAGTAGCAACAAATTTAAATTATTATTACAATTTTTTTTTTGAAAATCCAATGTGAATTCTAAGAAAATCGTGAAGCAATTGTGTATTGGGGGCAGCCAATCATTCCAAAATAATACAAGAAAATTTACAGCAGCTATATAAGATCCAAACAAACAAATAACAAAATCCAAATTCAAATTGAATCAACACGTTTATTTTCACAACAACAAAAAAAAAAAAAAAACTGGAAAACAACTTAACTAAAAGAGAAAAAAAGAAGCTACGTTAACACCTATAGCTATTATTGAACAACAATGTAATAACATGAATATCCTTTAGAATAACCAAAAAGAAAAATATATAAAGTGTAACTTTCAAAGTTTTATTTGGAGGTTTACATGTCATCAGCAACAATAAGTGATGATGTGGGTGGGCATGTATGGTGGATAGATGAACTCAATAAGAAGGAGGGAAATATTGTTTTGAAAAAATTTGATAACGATCAGGTTGAACGATTTTTCCATAAAATGTTCAAAATGTTCGCAGGTATCCTAAATTGCGAAATTATTGTCCGAATACCGTAAAAGTTTGAAAACGCTGTTAACTCTAAATACAATCCTTAGTCTATTTAAAATTAAAAAGATTATGAAACAGACTGTTTTTAAGATAGAAGGATCAATATTCTCTGTCCAAAATTAGTATTGAATTAAAACCGAACTAGACGATTTTTTACGATTAACAGTATATGCTAATTGATTGCACTAGTCTAGTCGCTATTAAAGCTGTCGAAAATTAATAACCTCGCCATTAGTGAATAGCTTTGTCCCGATACAAAATTGCTGTTTATAGCATTCTTCTGGAAGAGAACGCACGGAACGCCGTCTGTATTAAATTATATTAAGTATAAGAGGTGTATTTGTTAATAACCTTTTGTTTATAATGATGGTTTATATACATTTATCCTCCTTTAATAAAACTTGTAAATAAAGGGTTCGAAACCAAAATATTATACTAAACATTCGCATGGAATCAATTTTTTTTATCATGTTAAACCACCAAGAGGATCATTTTGATTTTTCTCGCAACGGCAAATAATATTTTCTCGGTACATCATTGTTAGGAAGCAAAGAGGAAGACGAAATCTGGGTGAAATTTTATGAAGGAAAAAGTTCCAATAATTTGGCAAAAAATAATAAAATTCTAGATGGCAGCAGTTCTCTCTAAACAAAACAATAAAAGAGCTGTACTGAAGACATCAAAAAATAATAGAGTTATATTTCATCAAACTATGTTTTTCAAATTAGCCGTTTTTAGATCAGGGTAAAAAGGTGATTAATTTTGTACTACGTTTGGTAAAGGTATAATTAAATTAGTTGCTTGCTTTTACTTTATTCAATATCGAGGCCATTTGTTTCGTTTCTGCTAAGATTTAATTATACTATGTTCTAAAGAACATTGTAATTCTAAAGAAAATATGTTCATTCCTGTTAGTATCTTTGGAAGTTCAAAAAACGTTTGAAGTAATGTCTACTACAATGTTCTGGTCCACAATCCAACGGTGGCATTTGCATGCGTTTTCATTTCCTACATTTGGGTTTTTTTATTATGGTTCCTGAACTTTTTACTCAATATATTTTTTATTGTAGATTTATAAGTGACATTTTAGTTTAAGCAACTTCTTCCTATTGAGTTAGTTACCACCACAACAACCGCCATTAAAATAGTACAACAATTAAGACAAAGAATTAAAAAAATATTTAAATTAAACGACGACTCTATTAAAAAGACACCGAAAACTGTTATACTCTCCAATATATTATACAGCTACATAAAAAACAAATACAAATCAAAGTGAAACAAATTAAGGCTAACGCGCGTTCTACTTTTCTGTTAACCGAAAACAATTTCAATTTACCAATTTCAAAATTGTAAAAATGTTCTTTTTGCAATCGTAAATCATGCGTTTTTTTGTTTGAAATGAATAAAATCTAAATTTATTTTTTTAATACACTTGCAGACAATGTGTAAAAAGTGTGTAAAGTTTATAACATATAATAAATATATATATACATATATATATATGAAGAAAGAACGCAAGTACATGTTAAACTGGAAGAAAAATGTAAGACCTTCTACCCTTTAACGTTATTTTGCGTGTAGGAGGATATAAGTATGTGTTATATGTAAATGCTCCAAATTTCCTGGTTATAATGTTTGTAATTCTAAACTTACTTGTGCACTTTTTGATAGAATAAAGACAGTAAATTTTATTTGTTTCTTATGTTTTAGGAAACACAAAGTTTAGAAATCTGTTATTTTTTGAAATCTTGTACATATTAAATAATGAGTGTTCCTGTTTTATTTGAAATCGTAACATCGATGTTTTTTGCTGAACTTTTAGCCGCCATAGTCGAATGTTTATGCCAATTCAAGGTTTATTGTGTGCTAATGATAATTAGCGCTTGTTTAGTTTTAGTGCGATATTCAGCTGGTAGTTACTGTGGTCGAGATTAACAATAATATTTCCTGAATGAAACTTGGAAATGAAACACAAAAAATTGATATGACTGGGAATATTTATTATAAAATGTAATATTTTTAAAGTTTTCCAAGTTTTCAAGACTTGGATCAATGATTTCTTCTGTAAGTCAGCACTGCACATTCAGGTAAACTTCGATTTCTTTTCAAGCTCTTAAAATGTGGCGAGGGTTTTGATATTTCTCGAGCTACAAATATTAGAAGAGTTTTTAAAGTAGTTAAATGTTAATATAATAAGTGATTGAGAGCTTATTAACAAGAAATACTTTGAAAGCCAATTTTCCGTCCTTTATTCAAATTCCATACACCTTTGACGTAGGTGATACCGAAAATGATTAGTTTTATTGTGGAAATAATAAGGACTAAATAAATTTGAATATAGGACCTCTCGAAAATTATTTGTTAATTTATCATTCATTTTGCTTTAAAAATAGTTTTTCAATTATTTTTAGGTTTCAATCCATGCTTTATGCAAATTATTGAAAGATTTACATACTTATACACCCAACATCATATTTCAAGTCATCATAATGCCGAAAGTTAATTATTTACTTCCGGAAAATCTACCTTAAGAAGCGAGTGTATGTATCAGTCGGAAGTTAATTGCAAATTTAACAAACTCAGATGTATTTAGTTCCATCTACTTTAAATATAAAACCTATTATCGATTTAGAAGCACTATATGATATACTCAAACTTCTTCGAGTTTTCAAGCTGTTGCTCCTTTTATAACACAGACCCACTTTGTCACATGCTTTAATGTTGAGTAAAGCAAATGCAAATGTTTAATAATACGTTTGAATGGTAGGATTGGTTTAAATACATTCCCCTGACAAAGAAATCTGCGTAGTTGTTCGCTTTAATAAATAATTCAAGCCAGCCAACCCTGTGTTTATCTTCCTATAAAACGTCTAATATTATGGTCCATTGTTCTATCAGCAATATTTCAATATAGCCTAATTCCAAATTAAATTCTTCTCAAAATTCAATATTTGTTATCAAACACATTTTGATGTTGGCTAACCTGTTAATGTTAGCAGAGCTATTCTCTATCCCTAGAAGATTTAATGAAACAATATAATTAATAGTTGTGTCCTGCCTTTCATTTTCGCGTGGAGTTTTCCCTACGTTGCAGTCATTTGTGTGTTACAAACAGTTCTTATTGTTTAAAATTATACAGATATGGGTTTTTTACATTTTTTCGGAGATATTTATGCTTTATAATTGACTAAAACAATTTTTAGCTACCCATTTTCAACATTTGAGATGTTTCTGAATCGAAATTAGAAGTATTGACACATTTCAACTTCCACAAGAGAGACGACATATCCTTCTAAATATTGCCCTACAATTTCAATGTTATGTGGTGTTGCAAAACGAGAACGACCATGTTAATATAAAAGTCAATATATGTGCCCCATACGTCAGCCAGGAACTATTTTTAAAAACTCATTAATGCCATCTGGATGTACACTATTCGGAATTTTCAATTTGAACAACGTTGTTTCATTGAAATAGAGCAGTTTTGAGTAAAGTGCTACCAAGGGGCCTAGTTTAGATTACCACCAATTCGTAATAAATTTTCGTGAATGTTGGATGAAGATCTTGCGATTTCTTAAGAAATGTATTTAGTATTAAAGTTTATTTCCAAAACCCAGCGGCATGTTCCAGAAAATTTGTGTTCAACAAATTTATTCATTCCGGAATGAGTTTTGGATGTACTGTGGCAAAAAAAAAGTCGTGTCATTATAGCGCATTATTACAACAAATAGATTCCGGTATTTCTTGGGCCGATCACATTGACCCCTATACGAGAATGAACCTATATAATGCTCAATGTCGAACATGTTCAAACCATAGGTTCCAATTCACTGCTACTATACAGCTACCAAAAATCAAAATTAATTTCGATTTATTAAAAAAACTACTCATTGTTGAAAATCCATTTTCAAAAATCCACTAATACTGTCCAAACTGACTTTAAATGTATTGTTGCAAAAGGATTTATTATAAGATGATCAATGATATTCCAAATTTTTGAGAATTTAATAAAATTCCCGTTGTAATATATTTTCAATATATAGAATTGGCATAAACAAAAAACACTGATTCATTAATAAACGTCACATTCATTGCATTTTTGTTTCTTCAAAAATTTGGCGTCATTTGATACTTTCGTTTTGTTAGGGTTGACAATTTCTTATGTGTCAGTATTATATTTTAGATTCCCAGACATAAATTAATTTAAAAATTCTCATAAATACGTTTATTTGGCTTAAAACATTATTTACCCAAATTTTCTCACCTTCCCTCACCCACTTGTGTTTATTTATTTAATATAGAACAATCTAATAAGTTAATAACAACGAAAAAGTTCAAGTTGCTATACCCAATAACAACATATATGAAAGTTATGTAAACGGGATAAGTATATGAAGAAAGGAAGAACCATCATAATTATAATAATAATGATCATGATGATAATGATAATGATGAAGCGAGAGATAAACTAACTAACGTTAAGCTCAATACTTCTTCGCTTTTCCCCGAAACGCGTTTGATTTAATTTTTTCGGCTGTCGGCTTTCCCCTTTACACATTGTTTGCACGTTTTTTCCTTTAAAAAAATAAAGAAAATAATAAAAAGATAAACAAACAAAAAAGAAAATACATTTTAATTAAAAAATATATACTGGAACAAATAATGAGAAAAACGTACAATTTTGAAATTGTAAATTAATTAAATAATACAAAAAAAACCTACAAGAGAGTATTTTTTTAGATTAAAAACACCAACCAGAAACCACAACAACAATCTTTTGTTTATTGTAAACCTTATGAAACTGCATATTTTTTTTGTATTTTTATGATTATTAACTTTAGTTTTTGCAGTTTAAAAGATTAAGAGATTTGTATAACTTTATTTGTCTCTAAAAGCTTATAATTTTTTTTAAGAAAGATTCTAACCCTTCTGTTGGTCACCGATAACCGGCAAATGGTAATTCTACTACAGACGTCGTGGAAGTTACATAACAAATAATCTGTTGTGGGCGTAATGTCCTTCCATACTTGAATAACAAAATAAAGCGTCCTATGGTTCGAATTATATATAGTATACAACATAAATTATTTATAACCAATTTATAAGAAAAAAATAATGAATGAGAAATTCACAAAATTCTCAGATAAAGCAGAACTCAGAAACCCGTAAATAAGAAATAGAAACCATCTCAAGATTAGCTAATTAATTTCGTTCATGAAATAACTTATAAAAAGAAACATTTTAGGGGAGACAACTAAAAATAAAAAAGGAAAAAACTAAAAACTTAGTTAACATTATGAAAAATTACAAAGGATATCGACATTTTTTTTTAAAGATAGTTTACACAGTAGGGAATAAAAGAAAAACAAAGTAAGGGGGAAACATGTAGGGGGACTACTATTTATATTTCGTTTAATACTGTTCTGGCTTTAGGCAGTAAATATTTTATTTGCTATGAACGGCAATGTTGGTTATCACAAACATCAGCTTCACATAAAGTTAGGGGAGAAAATTTATATAAGACACCTGAAAAAACTGGGTCGTTTGAAGAGAAAAATATTGTCTTGAAAGATGATTTTTGAAAAATGTGATCAAGCGGTCAATTACACCAAATTTCTTTCGAGATTTACAAAACAATACCAAATGTTTTTTGAAGTCTATCAAAATTAATGATTATTACCATAACATATTAGAGCAGAATCAAGTAGTTTGTAAGCCACTGTGACAAGCGGTAGCAACTACACAATTTTTTTATTTATACATCCCACAAATTGTTTCATACATTTTTACCAATTTCCAACTACTGCATACTATTCTAAAACTTAAATTTTGTTAAAAATAAAGTGTTAATAGTCTCCAATTATACAGATTAATCAATTTTTTTTTATTTTCCCAAATTTCTTTATTGGATTTTAGTAAATAATATGAATTAATTTTAATTGCATTTAATTGTCAATTAACTCTCCACAATGTAATGACAGTTTGAGTAATTTGTGAGGTTTAAAAAGTGTAACGTAAAATGATAATTTTCAGTAGCAATTCGAATAATAATGGAAGAATTTTGATTAATGCATTACAACTGGATATACAACTAATTCCTCGCATTCGTTGTAAATGTTATTCAATGCTGTGTAAAATTTCTAATTACTTGTTTCAAAGAGAACAGCAATTTTTCATTAATATGTCTTATATCCATGTTCCGAATTACAGTCTAGTGGCATTTAACAAATTGAAGTGATTGAAATATCAATTTCAGTATGTCTTGTTTCGGATAGTGCTAGTACAATTCATTGATTGGAATAGAAAGTTTTAGAAAACTATTCTTTACTAATACAAAGTGCTTAATATATTTCTACTATATCTGTTGCTTTTACATTGTTTTAGGGTTTTGTTACAATAATTTTGGCAGGCTCTATTGAACTTGTGTCGAGTGATATAAATTTTCAACCTGAAGTTAAGACATTTATAAGCTGTTTGTGCTATGTATTTAAATACAAGCCGTAAACGTCGTCCAATGACTAGCTATAAATTCGTTTGTTGTGCATTTTTAACAAAGGTGTTTCTGAGTTGAATTTAACTGATTATTTTTTGCGATCTTATATTAACATATAGTAGTTTCCCTGCCAGATTTCTCTAAATTGATCGATTGTTGTAACACAGTTTCATTACAATAAGTTACTTTTATCACGACGAATACAAAGAAAAACAAATTTCAAATTATGCTCAGTGCAATAAGTATGATTACAGTAAAGAAGTTTTTATACTAACATTAGACGTTTTTGTCCCAAAAAAAAAAACAACTACTTTTGGTCTAGAATTCCCATATTGTATCAAAAAGTGGACATATTAATATGCCTCTCTTATTTGCCGCATTTATTAGTATTAATAGTATTTTTTTGCTTTTGGTATAAGGGGAATACAGATTTCAAATAATTTCGGGCTATTATAGTCTTCAAGAGTTCTTTTTATTGGTAGAGACTTGATTTCAAGCTAAATATCTGACAAAGTGTCTATTGTATAATTGTTTCCAAAGAGCCATTTTAGTGCATTTGCGTTTTCTTACTTTCTTTAGATTATTTTATAAGAGTTAAACCATTTTTCGTCTCTAACATACTTGTGCCAAAGGAATATGTATTTGATGATTGGTATTACAAAGTAGTCTTTTTTTTTTGCTAATGCGCACATTGTAGCTTCAGTTGGATTGTGAGTTGTGTCTTTAAGCTGACTTATTACCAAGAAAGCAAGAACCATAACTTATTAGCAAGAAACAGTTTATAATTGGGTAAGCTGACTTCCAGCGAATTTTTTAATATACTCAAATTACCTAATATGAAAATTTTGATTTTTTTTCCTTTTGGAGAAACAAATTTTCAAGGAATCTTCTGGGAGTATATGTATAATAGAGTATTTTGGTTATTACTTTTGGAATAATCAAATATCAAAAAGTACTCCGATTCTTGTTTCCGAAGAAGGCATACAGATTTTGAGGTACTTCATAACAATTTTTAAAGCCCCTGTTCAAAATGAGACAGAATATTTTAGAGCTTATTTCTATAACATGTCATATTTTATTCCAGTAAAAGAAGTATTAGATTTACGGTTTTGAAGAAAATTGGAATGAACTTGTAATGCTGCGATAGTTTCAGAATCAATTTGAAGGAAAGGGAGCAGGGACATAACTTGTAACTTTTTTCGAAAAATGAATTGAGCTGTTAGTGCTTGATTGCTTGGCCGATAAATGTAATTATGAACTGCCTTTTTGTAAAAACATTTAGCCCGATTTTCATATCAGAAGGGAATGTTCGAGGAAAATACTGATATTCATTGTAGTTGTCCACAAATGAGATGATGTAATGATGATTCAAAGCCAAACGAATAATTCTGAAACACTTTTTTATGTCGGGAGTTTTAAATAGTATATTCTTAATCTTTTCTTTAAAAGAAAAAATATTCAATACTAATAGAGTTTATTTCTACCAAGTTCCAGGTATTTCCTTTCATTTTCAATATAAATTAGATTTTTTTCCTTTGTACGATCCATGATTTTTGTAAGCTACACTTTTCACAGGAAAATAAAATAAAAAAAAATTCAAAAAATGCTAAATTTAACAAAAACTTAAGTTTGCAAATATAATCATTCAAAAGAAAAACATTTTAGTTTGTAAGTGTTATGAAAAAATAAGAAAACGAACGAAAAAAATGTTAAAAAACATAAAAATACAAAAAAAACCTTGATTTACTTTAATACTTCATATGTATTTCTGATTTTTTTTTTAAATTAGCTCATATTTTTAAAAATTGTTGTTTAGCATTAAATACAAGAAATGGAAAAGAAAGAAAAGAAAAATTATATAAATATTATTTTTTTTATAAGTAAACATAAAATTTCATATTAATTTTTTTTAACAAAAAGTATAAAATATAAACAAGTATAATATTCAATTATCTTTAAAAAATAACCTATAATTACAAATTAACTTAAATACAAATCATACAATTAAAAAAAAACAAATATAGAACAAAAAAGTTCGTCATCAAAATCATTAAAAAAAAATAATTGAAATGAGAATAGAGACCCCCGTAAGATGAATAATAAAACCATTTACTCGTATATTCATGGCTGAAAGAAAAAATAATATGAGAGAAAAAATCCATAAATTTAATTACAAAATTAAATAAATTATAAATATAAGTTTAATGATTAATAGTAATTAAAGAAAAAACAACAAAAATCATACAAAAAATAAACGTGTTTTCAATAAAAAGAAAATTTACAAAAGCTGCTCCTTTTTCAAACAATTCAGGAAATTGGGAAACAGACAAATATGGGTTGCCTATTTTAATGTATAGCAATCTAGTTTTTGGTTCGTCATCGACATTGTTTGTTGGTTCTGATGCTGCACCTGCTGAAAGATTAGTTGCTCACACCCCTTCTTACAAAAGCTTCTCGATTTTTTAAGTACCGTGATAATCGTATTTTTTTTTTTGTTTTTATGCAAATATCAACAGGTATTTAAATATAAGTTTTTTCGTTATTAATTTCACTATAAAGTATTAACATTTTATGTTTTCTTATTTATTGCAAAAATTTGCAGGCGAAGCCGAAGGTCCACCGAGAAAGAAAAAAACCCGCGAATCAAATGTTAGTAATGTAAGTAAACATACCGTTTTATAGTTTTTTTACAATCATTGAATACTTGTTAATAAAATTAGTGTTTCTAGTGTATTAACAAATAAGTCGTAGTTGTAAGAGTCTTTGTTTTGTTACTGTGTTCAATATTTTGAATGTGCCGCTGAAGTTTGAAGCGAATCTCCTTGATCATGTACAAAAATACAAAGAACCAATTGCTACAACAGGTTGGCGCACCAATTGCACTACAATAAGAAATTCAAATAACTTTGTTTTCAAATAATGTAGTTTTGTATTGTATGGAAAATTCAATATAATTGTATTTAACTAATGGGATGGGAACGTTGTTGAAACAGATACGTCTTCGGCACAGTTCTGGGGAAAAAACGTCAACATCTTTAAATAACGGTCACATTGGCAGCTGACAGTAGCACCATTCGTGCGCCACCCAATATTTGTTGTTTCTAAAGTGTACTCAAAAGCAACAACGCATTTGTCGTACATACGAGGTGTGCTCAAAAAATAAGGTGATTTTCATTTCAAAGTAGCCCTTTCAGATATAATACACCTGTGTCAGCGTTTTTTTCCAATCCTAGAAGCAGTTCTGATATACACTTTTTGGTATGTCCTTGAGCTCTCTCAGCGATTCGGTTTTTATCTCCTCAATCGTCGCAAAACGTCGTCCTTTCATGGGTCTCTTCAATCTTGGGAGGAACAGGAAAAAATTGCAGGGAGCCAAATCTGGTGAATATGATGGCTGAGTCATGATAACGATGTTGTTTTTGGCCAAATAATATCTCACAAGCAAAGATGATGCACATGCTAAGCATTATCATGATGCAAAATCCATGCATTTTTTCACAATTCCCGGCGTTTTGTTCGTATTGCTTTTCACGCAAACGGCGTGCTTTTTTTGGTATTGGCTCTCCTGGACTCTTCCATTGGGACGATTGGATTTTGGTTTCGATGTCATAACCATATACCCATGATTCGTCACCAGTTATGATCCTTTTAAGCAAATCTGGATCATCGTTGACGTCATTCAACAATTCTTGAGCGATGCTCATGCGACGTTGTTTTTGGTCAAAATTTAGCAATTTTGGAACGAACTTCGCTGCCACACGCTTCATGCCCAAAATTTCCGAAAAGATTGAATGTCATGAGCCAATCGATATGCCGACATCCTCAGCAACTTCTCCAATTGTGATTCGACGATTCTCCATAACAATTTTCTTCACTTTATCAACATTTTCATCGGTTGTTGACGTGCTGGGGCGTCCAGAGCGAGCGCTGTTATTCACATCTCGGCCTTCTGTGAAAAGTTTGTACCACTTACAAACATTTTTTTGACTTAGAGTACTCTCACCGTATGCCACTGTCAACATTTCAAGTGTTTTTGAGCACTTAATTTCAGTTTTTACACAATATTTGATGCAACTTCTGTGATCCATTTTGTTCGATAGCAGAAAATCGCCTAACACGCAAAATACTTGTCTTATTTATGCCTCTCACAAACAAACTAAACATGTCATATACATTAGATAAAACCGTCAACATATCTTCAAGACGAGTGTACCAACATAAAAAATAATAATCGAAAGTCGAATGTACGTAGCCTGCGAAATTTGAAAATTCACCTTATTTTTTGAACAAACCTCGTATAACTGATACTAATATTCGATGGCAGAGATGAGTGATGCGATTTCAGTTTGAAAATGTATTTTTTTACATATAGGATCATACCAAATCCTCGTATGTAGTTGGAGCGAACATATAGGTCGGATAAATTGTCCATTTTTAGACTATTGTACACTTGTCTTGCCTTCTTTGTTTATTGTGAAGAAAAGAAAAAAAAAACGAAACATTATATAAGCACATCAGAACATTCGGGCAACTTCATTTATGTTCCCGACATCATTATAACATTGTAACATCATTGTAACAGGACGCAGTCTTAATAAAGTATTGCCTTTTCGTATGTATGTACATGTATAAGTACATCTTGCTGCATTATTATTTATATGCAGTTGTATTGTAGGTAACACAGCAATCCAATAATATAGCAAATTGTATTTTCCAGCAGTATAAGGAACATTCTGCAGTCAGTCTTTAGGGAATGTGAAAACTACTTTGAGGACTGCATATATTGATGAACTTCAGACTCTTTTGCTTTTGGATAATTGAAATATATTGTTAATATTTGCTACTTGTAGCCAATAAACATAGCTATGTATAAATAGTTGTAATGAATTGTTTGAATTAATTCAAAATTCTTCAAAGTGTACAATTTATATAGGGTATTTAGAAATTGTAATGTGAGTGGGGATGTCACCAATTCATACAAAACATGTGTTTCCCGGAATTAATCACTTTAAATTGCTCCCAAGGTATTTTTATTGTGAGAGCTCACTAGTAGATGACGATGCGGAGAAATCTTTACGCATTTTGTGAACATCCTGACGAAAAAAAAAGTAGTAATGCAATTGGTTGCACCTTTATCAATCTCTTCGTAATTAGTTATAAGTTACTAAACTACCGTTGCTAGGATTATATGCACTCCTTTTTAGATTCGCTGGAATGGATTGAATTTTTTCTTGCAAGTTGCAGCAAACGAGCTAACGTCCGTTCCAGTGGCCCACATTTGATTCACACCTAAATTTATTTCGAAAATGTTTGATCTCACGATTTCTACAAAAATTGTCCGATTGCACATCAATATCAATATTTGGAGAATATTCGCTTCATTATGGTTGTCTCAAAAATATTGGAAAAGACTGTATGAAAAAAGTAGATGCAAAGTAAAAAAAAAGAGGTGAGATGAAAGATTTCCCACAAAGAATGAATGCCGATGGAGCATTGCCCCTTATAAGTACCATGATCCCTCATTCATAAGATTACATGTTGTAAGTTTTCTGAGATCATTAATGCAATAACCTCAGGTACCACAGACCCTTTATATGGAGCGACGACCTAGATGTTTGATTGTCTCTATCTCATACTGATTCCGAAATAGCCTGCTTCCGAAAGCCATCACTGCACAGATACTGTGATCTCTGATAATGTTCATCAACCGCGTGAAAACCTTAATTGTTCTCCAATTTTGGCCAAATATATAAAAAAGTAGAAACAAAAAATGCAGGTGTAATCTACGACAACTTATTAAACGTAGTGCAGATTAATAACATGTATCTACCAGATTCCTTTGGATGGACCGATCATAGATCATACTGTAGATTACTACAAATAATTTTGAATTCATTATCTAAAGATGTATCTAAAATGTAGATTATTAGAATGTACAAGGACTAATTACCTATTGTGAACATCAGAAAAGAACTAGGGAGGCTGTCACGTGTAATTTTAAAAACGAATGTTAATTTTGATCGGCTACCTTCAATTTACAATATTTTATTCTGCCAAAGGAAATTTCCTATTATACGATAATTTGATTTGCCACGATTATATTTAAGGTTTCTGTCAAGGATAATATATCTGTATTGATTTTTGTAGTCCGACACTGAATAGGAGAAAAGTAATGTAGCTTCACAACAAGATTTCCTTAATGCTGTTGTCGAGTTTTTGGTTATATTAGACAAATTGAAATAACGTCGAATCATATTCATTATACTTTTTGCAGGATTACCTGAAGCTATTTTCAAAGGAGTTACAATTTGTTGATTTTAATATGAGAGATTTGGAATGAATCGAAGGTCTGTCCCCTTCGGATTACTAACATAAGAAGTATTTAGTTGTGCTACGTATTTTCATAAATAAATAACGAAGAGACAAACACATTTGGGGTATATACATCTAGTATTGAATATTAGCTAAAATTGCGAAATGTCCCTTTATTTGAAATTGACCAGTTTCTTTCTATATTTAGTAAAGAACAGTTAAACAAACTCCCATCGAAAAAAGCTAAAATTGGCACAGATATAAGTGAACAATTTTATTATAGAAATTGGTTGAATTTGTGTTTTGTAATATATAGAACATTTATTACTTATGTATGCTCTCTATATTGTCTTTTGAAATTGTAATATTCGTCAAAATTCATTTATATCTCATAAATCTACCCTCCATATGTACATATATTCTAACTACATTGTTACATCACCGTCACTTTTGTAGGTAAATAATGCAATTACAACCACTCCAAGTAGTATGAGTAGTGGTGGTGGTATTAGCGGTGTTGTCGCTGCCACTGGCATTACAACTACGGCGACAACAGCACCAACGACTACAGCGGCGTCGGCCCTCAGTACTATGTCTACTGCATCCGCCGCAGGGGCCTCCGGTGTACTGCCACCGAATTTAAATAATGCCCAACAATTACCGGGAGGAAATAGTCAACAAACAAATGCTGCCACTTTAGGAGGAGCTGGAACACTTGGTGGTAGCAGTGGCAATAGTAATGTAACAACGGCATCTGCCACTAACACGCCAGCAGTGGTGACGCCGACGACGCAACAGCAACTACCCGGAATGAGTAAGTGACATCGTCATGAATTTGCGCAAAACAACAGGATTGATAAAATTCATAGTTTGAGTACATCATTTGAATTTGAAAGATTGAAGATGTTTGAGTTAAAAATATAACAGGCCTAATATGAGCTAATGAGCATTTTTCATATGGGTGATTTTCGTCTCTAATCAGAGTTGAAAAATGCAACAGAGCCAACTTATTTCGGGGATGATTTGGGTACCATAAAGCAGTGCAATCTGAGAAAATGCACCAAAATGGACTTTAACAATTTGGTTGCATTATATATATATCCAAAACTGGAACCAAGGCTAAGATATTAATTTTTTTTTGGTTTATTTATTGAATATACTGAATTACCCGTCTATCTTGAATTTGCATCAAAAATTATGTTCTCCAGAAAAATGGATGGTCAGTTAGTTTCTCATCTGAAGTAATCATTCGTATTGCGAATACAGTTTTCTCTTCCGAAATGCGTTCTCTTCCACTGTATCGAAAGTAGAAAATGTCGAAAAGTTGCAAATTCTCTATGGAGATCCATTCTTTCAATGAAAGCGACTATTTTCGTATCACCGGAATCATTTTTTTTTTAAAGGGAAAACTGTTGTTTCTCACTACCGAGGGAGGTGTTTATTTCTCCCTTGATAACATAGTAATTTTTCCTTGAAAATAATATCCTGCTTTTAATATCCCTTCCCTTTAAAATAATAGACTTATGCCGCTGTGAAGAAAGTTTTGAAGTTTCTTCTTGGAGATGAGATTAGCTTTCTCGTAAAAGCTTGTCTTCTTATTTTCAGAATTTTTTTTTCAATTTAAAAGGAACCCAAAAAGGATATCGGAAATGATGTTTACTTAAGGCACTTTTATACACCAACGGCAATTATGAAATTTTTACATAAATGGAATATCAGACTTCCTTTTTTCATTGATAACCTTCGATCTTAAATGAAAACTGGATTCTTTCCAGAAATTCCGCTAGAATATCGAGAAAAATGAGGGAAGGTAAATTGTTGTGTTCTTTGTTTAAAGAAGACTCCCCCTGAAATAGTCTGTAATCCCAGACGTAACTGGATTATTTTCCTATAATTCTATTATTCATTTCATTTATTGAACAGTCTTGTAATTTAAAGCCTTTTGGCCAATGTTAAACAAATTACAAAATGCATAAAATAAATGCTACTTGAATACTAAAACAATTGGAAAATATAACTTAGAATATAAAATTAAATTAACTAGTAACTAATTACCTATAACGCTCAAATTGAAGTGCACCACAAAGTAGGCGATATGAAGGGAAATAAAAATAATGAAAAAAATTAAATATTGAATGATGTATATATGTAGATCAGGCCAAATTGCAAGTTTTTTTTTTTGGTTATTCCATGAAAAGTCTTCGACATTATGATTTTTGGCCACATTAATTTTGCTTTTGAAATTTGCAATCAGAGACAAACATCGCATCCATTCCATTTTATTACTCCTGTCGGTCAGTTTCCTTTTATTTATTTTTGTGTTGTCGTCACAAGTAACTAATATTATGTACGTTTTCTTTGTTCATTTCTATTAATTTCTGTTCCGCTCTCATCTATACCCCCTCGTGATGATATTGTCCAATGTTTCATATTGACGCATTTGTAGTGGGGGTTACAACACCCACATCTGCTGTAGGCATAGCGACGTCAATAG
>JAHXMU010000099.1:3882704-4075602 GCA_019455685.1 Philornis downsi | reverse complement strand
TATATAATTATTATTATTATAAGAGAAGGAAAAGAAAACAACAATAACAACAACCACTTGTAATTATTATTACTACTACTATAATTATAAAATGGAAAGATTAGAAGATATGTATGTAGTATGAGGATGGATGATATGACGATAACATATTAAACTACTTCTTACTATTATACATCAACAAAAATATAATTATACATACTACTTACATACATACATACGAATGAAGGATGAAGCAACCAACACTTATACAATTTACATACAACATCAAACACATTTACAAGTAAATACCAACCCTCCCTCCCCAACAATTATTTTTATTATTGTTATGATTATTAAATATTATTTCCTCTTTATTTTGATTCAATGATTATTTAATTTCATTTTATTTCCGTTTATATCATCAATGAAATACATTGTGTGTGATTTTGAAGTTGAAGGTGAAAATGTAGCATATTAATTAATGTTTTATTTTTTAATTATTAATAATTATATATTCAATAATTAAATATTAAATAATAATAACTCAAACACCAATAAAAATAAATAAAATCCGTGGAAAAAAATAAAATACATTTTAGAAAAAAATACCAAAATATATGAACAAGTTTTTTTTTTTGGTTTTATATGTATAAAATTAAGAAAACGGGTTGAATTGGATTTAATAGATACAATTAGATTCCACTACATCTAAGCAAATATATGGGAGATATGCACCTAGGCCTTGTCATAACTCGCGACAAAACTCAAGAATTCTTACTATGAATGTAACAAGATGGAATAAAAAGTTCGAGATATATTGTGAGAATTTGCGTGAATATTAATTATTTAATTGTGTTTATTCCTTCAGCTATTGTCATTTTTTCCTTTTTAATTTTTTTTATACATTTTTTGTCTTCACGCATTACTTTGCCCATATACATTTTGGCCATAAATTTCCCCATCGTGTATTATTTAACCTAACACATGTAAACTTAATGTATCCAAAATAAAATCAAGAGGAAACTTTAATTTGAAATTAACAGAATAGTAAGATCTGCACATCAAACTCCACATCGAAACATATATATTTGTATTTGGAGTCCTTATTTTTATATTAATTAGGAATTTATTAGATGTTATATCGGATTAAATTTGGGACAAATTTCAAATTAAGTTGGATCTAGTTAAATGTAGCTAACCCAATGCTGACCCAATTAGCACTGCTTTCATGTTCTCTTTTACATGAGGCTTTGCACAAGGAGAGTTTTGAATTGAAGAGCAATTTAAATTTTTGGTTAGAAATTTCAAACGTAAATTTTGGTAAATCGGTCGATTTATGTGAGAGGTTTCGGAAGGGTGTAGCAATCGAGTCTATCTTCATTCCTAGAACTAACTTTGTCCAACGTGATATTTACATATTTGGCTGAAGATAGCGGAATTAAAAGTAAGATATAAATAGAGGAATATATGGGCTAAGTTGGTTAATAGTAAGCATCGGAAGCGATTTAATTTTTTAAAACTGCAATATAACGGATAAAAACATAGATTGCTGCAACGAATCGATTATAAGTTATAGAGGAAAGTCAAAATTTCAGGAAATCTGAATGTAGTAGGTGATAAAAGTGATGGATCAAGGTAACGCATTTTCAATGTTTATTGCCGTATCAAACAATATACATATATACCTTGATTCCTTCGGGTGAAGGTGTAAAAACTCCAAAAATGTGTATTGGAGAAATAGATATTATTTTAAAAGACGCACAATTGCAAATTCTAAGCTCTTAACAGACGCATCACGCTATTGTATGTCTGTACCTCGCTTTCTCTTTTCGCATATGGCCCAGAAAACTGATCCGAATTCATTTATCTTCTGATAAGTCTCTAAAAATTAATGTTTTTATGTTTGGAGAGTTGTTAGGTGGTTTTTCGTCGCTATTTTTTGAAAAATTGTCTTCTTACTGGTTTGTGTGTTAAACATATAACTTTGTTCTTGTGTTCCGAACTCTTTTAGCACTCCTAGGGTTTTCAGATTAGGTTCATTGAATAAATTTAATACGCCATGGGGGTTATAGCCCCCAGAGAGAATTTATTGCTATTGCAACGTTTGTTTGGGCTAAAAATATGAGATGAACTAAACATATCTCTAAATTATGTAATTTATTTTCTTTGTTAAAAAATATATTCATGTTACGTGACTACCTATATCCCATTTCCACAGGAATATAGAGAGAAATTTCCTTCGCCAATAAGATATGGGAGCAGCGCATACATAGTTTAGATCATTTTGCTCAATATTCCGAACATAACCTTTTTTATGAGATCCTTTTTTTAGAACAAATGATTTCCAATGTGCTTAAAATGTGTAATTGTTTACTCTAAGCAAAATTAAAGACAAGTTTTCAAACTTTCAATGGAATCTACAATGGCATGAGGCGTTATCTATATACAACGCTCCTACAAGTCCCACTTCCGCAGAATTTTTGCAGTTCTTATGATGCAAAATTCCAAGATTATTGCAAAAAGTTTTTATTTTCAAAGCTTCTTAATATGATTTCCTAATATCATTTGCAACTTTCTCATATAAAAACGTGAAAATCTCAATTCCATTTGGAATGTTTTCAAGTAAAAATGGAAAATCCAATTTTTTCAAATATAAATGCAAAATTACCCATGACAGCTGCACATTTCTGAGTAATGTGCAACTTTACACACCACACAGCCGTGGGTAATTCCCCTGAACCTATGAATTTGCCAAATGAATGTGGAAATTGTTCATGAGTCTTAGGAAATTACACACGATGCTGGGAAGTTGCTGATGGCAGCAGCTCATTTTTCACGGGTAGTGTGTAATGTGTAGATGCCAGTTACACTTTGCCCACCGTCCTTACTCATTTCTCATGGGCAGTGTGTAAGCGATTATTTCCCATTTGAAACAGCGATGTATATGGGCTACTCATTCTGTGAGTGGGTCAAACAAATTGTCTAACTTAAAAAACACATGATGAACGGCATATAGTACAAACTGAAACTATTTTTTATTTCCCTTTTTAGTACTTTTCCAAATAATTAGCTGGAAGCGATTTAAATGAATATTATATGTACTTGTTGTAGGGAAGAAATATTTTAGGACTCTTCTTAAATACTTTTTAATAAGTGCATGATAAGGATCATAATAAAAATAATGAGAAATAAAAAAAGAAATGTTATAAATGGCATCATATGAAATTGATTTGCCAAAAAAATCATTTCTGGTCGATTGAAAACTTGCGTTTTTTGATTAACGTGCTTGGAAGTTATTATTTTTATTATTTGTGGAAGTAGAAAATATGCTTATACAATTTAATGAAAATGTAATTCCATTAAATTGACTTCTATTGGTTCTTTTACTGAGTTGGTTAGTTTTGAATGAAATTTCCTTGTTAATAACACAAGAGTAATCAATTTAGAATATTTCGGGATTCTAATATAAACGGTGTGGTGTTTTGGTGAAATATACCGAAATAGCCATTTTTTTATATCTAATCATCATCATTGGATGCATTTTTCAATTGAAACCGTAATAAACTTTACGTGTCATTACGATATCGATATTCTATGAAAATTTGATTTTAACTCAATATCGATAATACTATTTGCGGAAAATATACTTAAATTTTCTTAAAGCCAGTTGCCAATCTGTCATTCCCTTAAGATAACAAAATCGTCAAAGGGGAAAATATAGGGTATGTTCGGTTATGACATATTAAGTGATATTGTTAGTAAAATCATGACGATATCATAGTCTCTGATAAGAGTGGCACCCCTGTAGTAAAAAATAATTGCATTTATATACATATATATTTGTATATTTGTTTGTCCTTAAATAAGCAATATGGGATTTGATTGAAATCGCTCAAAAGAAAAATTAAATATTTGCGTATTTACGTCATAAATTTATCCAAAGCTTTTCACTTATAAATGATTTTTAAACAAGTTCAAATTTTGACTTTACTTACAAATAAAATCAAAGTTGTTAAACGTTTCATTTCCATCTAACTGGATCATATAAAAAATCGTTTGATATCATAACGATATCGTTTCTAACTATCGACATCTATCGTTTTTAGACATTGGCTCCTTGCAGACGGAAAATGTTTCCGTCAACGTCGAACAAATGCCAATATTTGCATTTCTTTAATTTATTTATTTACCATAGTATTTATTTACAATAGTAATAGTATTAGGAAAGTTGGGAAACTGTTTTCGGATGTTGCATTTCATACTAACTGATCCTCTGTGTTGTTGATCGAAATCAACTTATTTTTTGCCCGTTTTACCCAAATCGAATATCATGAACAAAAACACAGTGAGTATTTTTATTTCACAGATTTTTTTTTTGATTTTACCGTTATCAAAGCGAATCCCGTATCATAGCGATTGGTTTATAGCGATGTAAGAATGCTCAGCAAAAAATAAAAGTAAAAGCCATCCTGAAGGAATCAAATTTTCATTACTTTTAACAGAACAGTAAAAGCATTTTTTACCTCTGTAAAAGTGGTTTTAAATAACTTCAATATGCGTCAATAGCCATAAATTGTCATTCGAAAGTACATTATAAAACGATTTCATACGATACAATTTACATTGATTCCTTTTTCATTTCTCACCATTTTTACGAAGTTCTCTATTTCCTGGAACTAATTCTTCCGATTTTGGCTTATAACCCAGGATTCTGGATAGAACAGAAAGACGAGTAGAAATAGTGATTGATGCATGTGGCTTTTGTGGAAGATATTTTACCTACAAGTACAAGTTGTGCATAGATTCCTGTGTGAGTGCTAGTAATACCATTGTAGTGCCATTACAGTGCACCTGCCTTTTCTTCGTATAATTACTATTGCATAATTATGGATTGTTTTTTCAGTGATTGAGCGGCTATTGAATAATTTGGTATCTTCTGGAACCCTATTTCTTGATAGTCAATATTTTCGTGTCTATCTCAGATGTAGTTTGGGTGTAGTGTGGGTAACACATTTATGACGGATTCTGCAGCTTTTCTCATAATCAGGTTAAAGAGGTCACAGTAGGCTGCCGCGCTGTCTAAAGCCTCGACTGGTATGAAATGGCTCATTAAGACTTTTGTCTATCTTTCGTAACGACTTTGTGGCGGTCAGAGTCATCCTACAAAGACGTATAAACTTGGCAGGAATACTCAATCCATCTATGACTTTATACACTTCCACAACAGTTGTTTCTTTCGCTCAAATGATGGTCTGTCTCTTTTTTTTTCTCCTTATAGCGTTACGTTGCCATCTGTGCAGCACCCTTCCCCCCGAATGTTGCACGGTATTTCTGGATTTATAAGTAGCTGTCTGAGATTGATTTTTCAAGCCTAAATGAGGATTTTGTATCACTAATCATCGAATGCTCAATATCTCTTAACATCAAGATTTGGAGAGTTTTGTCGTAGCAATTGAAAGATTTGTTGGAATAGGCTACAGTTTTAGCTTGCTTTGCGCTTGGTTGCGAAAGGTTTTCGCTATGCTCACCAATCCAACGATGCCAATGCCAACTAAGCTGGTATAAAAGTTGAGTTTCAGTAACTGATGTTACATATTTGCCTTAGACGTATTTGCGTTAGAATGCCATTTCGGTTATCCAAACTTGTTGACTTCCCACTTTAGGTACCATCAGATGGATGCTGTAGCCAGGGATTACTTTCGGGAAAGAAGGTGGGAAGCCTTAAGTAATTAAGTTGTGATACTTTGGAGTTTCGAAATAAGCGAGAAAGTAAGCCAAACAAATTTTGCCCAACTTCGCTAAAATATATTTGTAAAAATTTGCTCTTCGCAATAACTCCTCTCACATCCATCACAGTTTTTCGCTGCGAAAGCTAATTTGATTTGTATTTTCATACATTTTTACGCTTTTCAAACAGATAGCTAGACTTAGCGCATAAAATAAACTTTGCATTTAGCATATAGAAATGCACTTAGCATACAGAAAAATACACATTTAATACGTGTACGTTACACATGTATGAAATACGCATATACATATGTATATATAAATGTATATGAAAGTTTATCTCTCCTGCATGAAGGTTTACTTTTCGGTCAATTATCTTGTTTTGCACAGAACATACACCTTTCTACAAATTCATTTTTGCTCTAGCTATTTGGTGATGTTTTGTACTAACCATATTTATGAAGTCTAACTTTTGCCAGATTATTTGATCTTTAGTATATCTACAAAGATAGTAAATGTAAAAGAATGCAAATGTAGCCGCTGCCTTTCGTGTAAATCTCTCATTACATATTTGAATTAATGTTACAGACTTGTAAGTTATGAAGAAGAATCTGTTGAAGGTAAATGCGAATATTGCAGCAGTTATGCGTTGCCAGCGATGAATACACTACTCTCTCGTAAACGTAAATAGTGAGTGATTTGCTCTCCAATACATTTACTCTCTTTGAAACCTTTACTTATATTAAACATTCAAAAATGTAGGACTGTTTGGTTTTTAGTACTACATCGTAAGATAAACCCTTTAATTTCTGTTAATGGCTTCAACAGGATGATGAATAATACAGTTTAACGACAATTCCGAACATCACAGTGTGGCAAGCATTTACTTATCGATTATTCGACTACTCGAAGTGATCGTCTGACATATCAAGGTGACTGCCACTAAAATAATGACAGATGGCTGTATGTGGGTTTGAAGTCGTGATCTTGCGAACGATAGTCGCGTGTACAAATTATCGCGCCGCGGTAGGCGCCTCCCTCGGATTATAAAACAAAACCAACCAATTTGTATGATTTAAAGCAATGTATTCAAACGATGATTGAGGCAATGTTGCTGCAACCTTCTAGGTGATAATAAATAATGATGTTGTGCATGCATCGCCAAGTTTGGATGTTATTTAAATTCAACTGTTTAATAATCAATAGAAAACATTATAGCTTTTCAAATGAATAAGAGAAAAAAAACTGTTTATGCTAATTTAAAAAAACCTGTTTTTGTTTCTTAATGTAGCAGTATTTATATAAAAAATATTGAATATTAGTTAATCTACATATTCCAGCTATAATTCTTTTTCGTTTAATGCTAATGTCCGAAAAGTTAAGTTGTTCCGAAACAATATATTATAAAATCAAATAATGAAAAATTGTAAATATAAATTATGTATTTTTGAAGTGAAAAAGATAAGTGCAGTGCAAGTGGCATAGGTTATCTTGAATTCATATTTTTAACAAAATTTTCTTTGGAAATAAATTCTGATCTGTCGTTTTTTGTCAAAAATGTATCATTTATTTTGAAAAAAATGATAAACTGTTGTTCAAAATGTTGTCCATCACTAACCACTACTTTTTCCAACATTCTGGAAGCACATAAATACTGCGTCGATAGCTTCATCTTTTGAGGCAGTCTAGAAATCGACCAATTTTTGATTCCTTCCTTTGTCTGATGAATGTAATGACGGGTTCTAGCCCACCCGGTCCCTACTGAAGATTTGTAAATAGGCTTTAACTAGAACGAATTAGGATAGGGTTTTGAAACTTCGTATGCGTAATTTATATGGTAAATTTATAGGTATATAGTACATGAAAAAAAAAATTTGTTCTTTCTGCCCACAACCACGCGTACCTTCCACACAGCGGGGAAAACAAAAACAAAACGGCATATATCCCACACCATCATCAAAAAATGAATGACAGTGCATGATTCTTAAGTGTTTTTTGGCCAAATCAGGCAGAATATGCCTCGTTTAACGCCTTTATAACAGTTTTAAGCTTGTATAATTTTTGGAGATTGTGACAAAAAAAACGGGGGTTATTTTGCTGTTTTCAGCTGAAAATTGTTATAATTTTATTTTTAAAATGCTATATAAACTATTGTTTGTCAAAATGTAAAATTTTCATTTTGGCAGTTGGAGCTCGTTAATTATACTCAGCTACACACTCACTCATCATATTTGTCAGCAACTCGCGGGTGAATGTCATTCATGATGAAAATATAGGTAGAAATTTTATACTATGACGTGACTCATAATGTCCCAATTTTGAACGCAATCAATAGGCAAAATGAAGTTTCTTTATTTTTCATAGCTTTGGAGATATCTTCCTCGCCATTTCACTTTTAATTGGGCAAAGATACACAGAGTGCTAACATTTATGTGTTTGGAACGGTTCTATTGCAGATATGGGAGAAATATTTCCGAATCATTTTTGATGGACAGGCTCTTTATAAAATCCAGTGAAAAAGTCAAAGATTGTTATACATAAAAATTGAGACTTCATGCCGCTGATAACGCACTGTGTGGCGCCGCAATATGTGCATGGCATTATCATGCGATAGCAAAGAGGTTAAATGTATAAGAGAACACTCAATGTGTGTATTTATTGTTACGAAAGAGTAGTGTATTGATCGCTAGCACCAAGTAGCCGCTGTCATATTCGCATTTAGCTTTAATAGCTTTCCTCATAACTTACACGTTCTCTCTTTAGCAGTAGAATAATTTTGTCGTATTTTGAGTAATAGTGGTCGCATTTTTATTTCAGTGGTCGGCTCAATCTCATTATTGTGTTCGGTAGAGAGCCCCAATAGCGGTTTCGTTCGGTTTGAGCAACTCATAGTTCACAACGCCAAGTTGATTCCAACATATATGTACATATACAACATAAGTTTTTTTTTGGTTGAAGCATAATCCTTATGATTTTTTCTTCTTTGAGTTATCGTCTTCAAAGAATTTATGGTGCAAAAACCACATTCGTTTATGCCTGACAAGCGGCATTCCACATGCACAAAATCGACGTTCAACATTTCTAGGCGTTCATATGGAACTTAATTTTCTTCTTTTTGCATCATTCCTAGTGATTTTAAATATTGTGAAATTGCCTGTTGAGTCACCCCCAAAGTAATTGTACGTTGTCCTTGCATTTGGCACGAGTCTTCCTTTAATAATCTATGTCTTCGATGTTTAACTTACCGTTCTTAAACTTTTGAAACCACTCACGACAATATCTCCAACTTAAAGAAACCTCATCATTTACTTCTACAAGCATTCAGTGCGCTTAAGCTGTAGATTTCTTAAAATTAAAAATGTAAATCAAAAATACTCACACAAAGGATATTAATACGCTGAAAATGGTAGTAATGAAATGGTAGTGAAATTTGAAGCTACATTTTTCCACGAGACGGTATTGTTTTTTTCGCGAGGAACAGTTGTTTAAGTGGTGACGTTGGTTTCCAACACTGAAATCGGAATAATTTACATTTTTGAGTTACAATAGGTTCGATAGGTATTACATTTGTAAACCTGTAAAATGAAATAGTAATTGAAATATACAGTTTTACAGTTCTGCGAATATATGTATGTATATGAACGAACAAACAACAAAATAAACAGTTGTTCCAATTTCAGCGTTGCAAGGCAATAAAAAAAGCTGGCACTGCCGTTAAATTTGTTCAAAGCAATGTCCCGCAAATTATTCTTTCTCGTGAAAATAATATAATTTAGAGTTGTGGTGTTGCCTTAAAAATGCATTTTACATCCTACAATTTCAACCATAACTTTCTGACGATGGCCCGATGACGATGCTATTCCCAATGGCAGATATGAAAAATTTTTGATTTTCTAATATTAATATAAAATTTGTTTAATCTTGTGTAAACGTATCTAATGGTTTGCGATATTTTCGAAATTTTTGCAGATTTCACCAAGGTTTTTTTTTGCATCAAACATTTTTTTCATTTCAGTAATTAATATTCTAATTTTTAATGTTTTTGTATTGTGGGATTTTATTGTTTTACTATTTTTTGGTATTCAGTTTGTTGTACGGAATTTTTCTTACATTGTTACATTTTGTCATTCTTTTATTTTTATTACTTTTTTCAATTTTCTTGTCTGTGACGATTTTGTCGATCGTTTAGGTATTTTCATAATTTGTCATATTTTCTCTCTGCTTATTGTTGTGCTGTTTATATAAATACGAGTATGAAATATTTTTTAAATTGTTGTTCGTGCTTCTCGTTCTTGGAAAATATGAATTGTAGTTACTGCTGTGCTCAAGAAAGTTATGAACCACTTTCCAATCACCTAAGACAAGTTATATTTTTTATTTTATTTTATTAATTCTTTTTTAATCTTATTCAAAAGGATATAATTTTTAAAAATACCATGTTCACAGAATTGGATATGTTTGTTAATTTCTTAACATTGAAAATATTTCTTTTAATTTACAACAGTGCACTTTATTGCCGTTTGTTGCATAACTGTTACATACTAAAACTAAATGTAGTGTTAGAAAATACAATAATTATAAATAGTAATAAAAAGGAGTATACAAATGTGTATCATCATTAAAATTAATAATTATGTATAAAAAGTAAGTTAATGAATAAAAACACAAGAAATTTGAATTTAGTGAAAAATTAACACGTCTTAACAGCAAAAATAACTATAAAAATAATTATGTTTTTTAAAAATTAAAAGTTTTAGTATAAGAACTCATACTAACAGCCTTTGTTTATAATTAATCCTACCGTATAACCTCACTTCATTTCTCTCTGATCGTCGTCATCTTTATATCTAAGAAACAGAAATCTCGTATCTTTCAGATCACAACATCTGCATAGCCGCTATTCATTTTAATTAGCAAGTACTGTATAAAAGAATCACAGAAGTAAAGTAAAAATAAAAATGTCTTGAAAAAAAAAGCGTATGAAATAAGTCACTAAAGAAGAAGTAAGCGAAGAAAACATAAATTTAGTGTTAAAGAAAGAAAATAAACTAAAAACATTAAGAATTTGAAATGTAATGTTTTATTTCAAACAAAGGCGCGGTGGAACAGAGACATTTAGAGCCAGGAGTGTTTTGGTTTCCACTCAAACGTGGGCAAGGATAAAAACATTAGAAATGTATAAAGAAATTGTTAGATCCAAGGGGGAAACATTTTAGAAATTTCAGTTTGCATTAAAACCTTACACAATAGTGTAGGAAATTGAATACAAGATGGAACAGTCAGGGATTTAGAAACGCGTCCTTCTTGTGAGAGATTGTCGAAATGATTATTATTCAAAGGAAAACATGAAAGATTTTCACTTCGAAAATGTTTCTCACTTTCCTGCAGACATTCTATAAAAAATCAACACAACATGATAATTAGAAAAAAGCTATGCTAAATGACATTGGCTGTGGCTCGCGCCAAAAAATATATCTTTCGAAGTATGATTAAATACCGTAAATTGCTTTGACTTTTCTTTGCGCCTAAAAGTCCAACCTCTAAATTGAATATCAGCAACAATAAACTACATTGGAACGCCTAGAACTATAGCTACAAATTGGAATGTAGTGGAAAAAACGTAGACCAACCACGAGAACAATTTTAGCAAATAATCATGAGGTGAAGAGCATTTCTGAGAATAACCAAACCTGCATTCTCATTGCCGGTATAATGATGAAATTCAATAAACAGATGCTTGGACAGTTTACGTTTATATGCTCTCATAGCTTATAAATAGATTTGGTATAATATACGAGTATTTCATTTAGGAGTAACTAGGTCCCTTTGCAGAATTCCCCCAACAATTCATGACTTCCGACCTTCGGCCAAGTATTCCCTGGTAATGCCTTCAGACATTCGAGAAGGCGATTGGTTGAGAAACACCGATGCGTATTAGGCCAGCAGGTCACATCTGTTACAGAAACTCAACTCATATCAGCCTTGTGGTCGTTGGTAGCCCCAACACCAGGATCGGACGCAGTGGCTTGAGCTGAGCGGCTTATCTTAAATTAAGTTATTATGAAAATAAGAAAGAAAATAATAAAACGCATCCCCACAAATACAAAGATGGATTCCGAGTAAAAACTTTGACAACTGACTACGTATTTACCAGGAGCAGACGCAACAAAAAGATCGACACGTAAAACTTTTCCGTCGATTATAAAGCCTTCTCAAACATTGAAGGTGAATGAGCAAAAATGGGTCTGGTGGTAAACGGGACGAAAACGAACTTGTTTGTTTCAACGAACAAAGAGTCTACTCACTTGCGGCGCTGTGTGAATGTTGGCAACTATAATTTTGTGGTGGTAGATAAATGTGTCTGCTTCTGTTCCGCTGTAAACAAAACGAATGATGTTGTAAGAGAACTGTATTGCTTACTAACAGTTGTTACTAAGGACTAAGCAAGCGATTCAATGATAAGGTCCTCTCTTGACAAACGAAAATTCGACTGTACCAAACTTTGGTTTTACCTGTCTAGTAGTATGGCGCAGAGTTTTGGGCTATGACACAAGTGGGAGAATCATTGCGAGAATATTCGAGGGGAAAATACTCTGTAAAATACATGGATACATTATCGTTAACGGAATGTATCGGTGTCGCATGAATAATAAGCTATATGAGCTAAATACCGACGTGCTCAGGGCGACTAAAACTCGGTTGGAAAGACCAGTAGAAGCACAGAGCAGAAGACCGAAGCGCTAGGGATCGTTTTCTACGTGTGGCGTATAATAGATAAGTGTGTCTAATCGCTAGTTAATGAATGAGCGAGTATAATAAATTTCAGAATATGGGACATTAACTCATTCTGCGGAATTGATTTTTTTTCGAAAGATATAACTGTAGTCATTTGAATTTTTGTCTATGTAAGCATTCTGAAATACGACAAAGTTGGCTGATATGCAAATTCTAATTATAACTACCATAATCGATGTTAAATCGTCACATGATTGTGTATTTGCCCATCTTTTAGAAATAAAAAAAAAAAAAAAAAAATGAAGTGTTTTAAAGTGACCGACCTCTCACATAGAACTTGAATATCCGCTAATGTAATTTTTTAACTTTGTCAAAATTTGTCACTTAACGCACTGCTATTTTTTGAAAGAAGTACAAAAATAAATTTTTGAAATCGACTATTTAAATGTTTTGCGTCAATAATACTTATTCAATTTCTCTGGAGACAAGTAATCACAAGAAGTAGCTCATCATATTATTTTTACATGTGGTGATAGAGCACGGATGTGGCCAGCCAGTTTAAAAGTATTTCTACCAGAGATATCCTCGACGCTGCTATAAAACAATTGTCTAAGTACGGTATAGTGCTATGTTTGGATGTGCTAACATCCACATATGTACATCCAATTATTGCAGCATCTACGTGGGAACTTTACATAATGCTTTCTACCACATGCAGCAACCTTGCCAATAGTGAATGATACAGGTGATTCGTGAATGATCTACTTTGACTTTTCGCTTACGGCGAGTTCGACATAAAGGTTTATGCAAATTTCTTGTATCTCTTCAAACGGTGGATGCGTTTTTAAAATGACATGTTCAGGAAATTGTTGCTCGATGCATTGCGGATAAAAGTAAGCCATCATCTTCTCTTGCAGCCTAGTACAGCTAGCGTGCTCTCTCATCATAATTTCACTCCCTTCATCAACTTTATTTTCTTTTCCACTGTAGAATATTATTAGTTTGATATTACTTTTAAATATTTAAAGGCCAAATATATCCAACAAATGAAATGCGAAATTATTGCACTTCATTTTGTTCAATTTACGATTTTGCTCACTTGCACACAAGGATATTTGTTAAACGAGAGGCGCCAATCAATATCCAGTATATAATTTCTATATTGTTTGACAACGAATGATATTGCAATATTTGATTTCTACAACTGAGATGTAATTCTATGAACATTTTTTTGACAATTTTTAGGGGGTGATTTGAATGTCTTTGTTAAATACTTGAAATTTGATTTTTATACCGATTTCATCAAATGTGTTTACCGAAAAACCCGTTTTAGATCGTAAGGACCAAAATCGATGTTGGGGTGAAACCGTTGGTATTCCGCTTAACGATCTCGCAGTTGCTTAATATAACACTGGAGTATTAGGCCGTATTGGAATAGAAAATAAATATTTTGTTCGAAAAAGTGCACATATATATGTATATATAGGTATATATGAGAATTAGAAGAAATCTATGTCCGATTGAAAATATCAAAAGTAGCTACTAAAACATGAAAAAACATAGTGAATACTTTCCTCTGTCCCACTACTAGGTCACCTGAATTATATGATATGATCCCACAATGCTCATATTTTAATTTGTTACGTAAAGAAATTGGGCACCTTGAAATTGTTTACAGGGGTCAGCGCTCTGAATGCTGCAATCTTGTCAATTTCGATTTTCTTTTTTATTTAAAAACTCCATTCATTTAGGATTTTAAGAAAAATATGTTATTATAGGATATAATCACCTTTAGCCGGATAATAGTACCGAGTCTGCCCGGGAAGCCTTCACACGCCGCACGAAGTTGGCCTGATGTTATTTAATCCTATTCTCAACGAAGATGACTTTTTTTACGTCATACTTTGGCCTCCAGTACGGATCATATACATATAGAAAGACCAATTGGGTTTAAGTGCGGAGAATATGGTGACGATTGTTGTGAAGATATGGTGTTAGGATCCTTTTCTTGTAAAAAACATTGGCTTCATGGGGCTATGTCGAGCCTTATTCAAACGTCTTATGGTTTCTACCGAGCTGTTTACGTGCCCAAGCTAACAAAGCATCGTTTAATAGAAACAAATGGTGAGCATTCTGTGGTAGTTTCCGCGATCCCAAAACATCACTGATACTGGCGCTTATTTTCGCAGAGCAATTCGCTGGTCTAAATTCTCTTATGATTTGCATTCTAACCATGCATAATCGTTTTGTTTGTGTACATATTGCTGAACGCTAAATATTTTTTCATCACAAATGACAAAATTTTCCAGTCCGCCACTAACGTGTTTAACACTTCTACTCTAGCTAGGTGAACCGCCTTTTGTACAGGTGTTAAATCTTCGGATTTTTGTAACATGAGCCCCATGCTCTATGCTTCGGGCAGACACATAGATAATTTTAGTCAGTTGAACTGCACTTTACCGTGGATTACATTGAATTCATACATTCACACATATACCTATAGCATACATATGTTGCTGTTGTCTATCTGCTGGATGTCTATCTCAAGCTACGACGTAAATGTCGTAGCTCACTAACAAGGGCTGGTTGCGATTTTCCTCCCAAATACAGGCAATAATACTGTTGTTAAAACAGTATGCATCCATGGGATTTAAACAACATAATATACTGGCGCTTGTCAAAAAATGAGGACGCTGCCATTAGTCGTTTGGTTGCTACAGCAGCGTGAATTTGATAACATTTCGAGCGACTACGTATGTTTCAGACGTAGTACAGTTGCTCTGATTCGAATTGTTATTTTCCCACTTTTCAATTCTTTCTTCACAGTCTTGTCTAATCTAAATCTAAACGAAAAATAGACTGACAACTGACAAGCAAGTGCGTAATCATTATTCAAATTCGAAATGGACCTAGATCAATTTCATATAGACCACCCATCTAATGTTTAAAGAACATACGACATTTTTTCAATATTCATTGATTTAATCCCTTTGGTATTTGGTGCACTTTGTATTGTCACAAAAACAAAAGAAAAAATAATAGATGGAAACAATCACAGGACTCACTGACAAAGTGATACAAAGGAGATATTAATAAAAGGCAGTCATTTGCATTCTCTGCTGACCACATGGCTGTCCGGGGGCTCATGGGGAAACAAAGAACAAAGAAACGGAAAAAAGACACTAAATTAAAATCAGGCCACTGAATATTGCTATTTTTAATGCTTTTCGAGGTGTCATTATATGAGAGAAGGATTAAATGGTTGTGAAGATAAAAAGGATATTTCAATTAAGTAGTGACACCTGCAGACTTGTCATGAAATCTGTTGAAAATAATCTTATGTGAATTCGAACATATTACACTCATAACATAGAATTTTGCACACGGTTACCGATTTCCAATTTATTGAAATGTCTATGGCATCTGATTACTGAACTCCTGAGCATCTTGTTTTATTGGTAGAACCATTATTTCAAGCACATACTAAAGTACTCCCGGATTTTTTGACAGAATTAAACAAAATATCTACTAGTACAGGAGTTGCCGTAAGGAGAACTGATTTCTTCTTTTGCAAACATGCAGTCAATTGTAATGCATGCTATAAGAGAACACTATAGGGAAAGAGAGGCGATCAATTTTTTGAATGGTAGAAACTGTTGTAGAACCAATGGGGGAGCGACGATATCGAACTATATGCAGGATTAGAAGTGTAGCCCGAAAATTCTACCGCGAAGTTAAAAGTAAAGCTGGTGTTAAACTGATGGCGACTATACATAAGTTCTAACACACAGGTTGGTTCACCAATGCATGCATATTATCCCCTATTTTATGAGGTCCCGCCGAGAGTGATATATGGAAAACTAAAGACCACTTTATCTACCTATAGATTTAGCTATTCAGATATTCACTCTACGGCAAGTCCTGGTGAAGATCACGGAAAAACAGTTCGGCGGCACATACCGCATGCTCTTTGAATATAAAGTTGCCTTCGCAAAAATTATATGATACCATGCCTCAGTAATATGTCTTTGTAGAATGATATTGACTGGCATCAAATCTTCACGAATTTTATATTACGCTACCGTGAGACTTCTTCAAAATAATTTTGGAGATCATTATGAGGCAAGATGCAGTAAATACGACTGGCAGCACCTTCAACGCAAGCCATGCGTCATTTGCGTATGTTGGCAATACAACACATCATTGGCCGAAAACTGTGAGATGTTACTGCAGCCCTGTCAACCATTGAGAAAGTGGTTTTGATCGTAAAAGAGACAAACGCAAGTTAGTATATTCGATTGACTGTCTGCTCTCTTGTTTTGCCGAATGAACCATGATAAGTACAACTATAATGTTGTGCGTAACATCATCTACCTCTGATCTACTAATTATATTTGCCTAGAAATTTGGAGAAAAGTATTACTGGTGAACGTTAGCAAGAAAATTCGAGACATTTGGAGAAAAGTATTACTGGTGTACAGACATTGGCAAGCGCTTTGATGATAAAGCCCCTACCATATACTAATCCTACATAACATGCCTTCCTGTAAAGAGCGAATAGCATAAGCGGATAAATAAGTGGTGGAAATCTTTAAAAATTAACGGAGAATTTCAATGAGATGAAATAAATCAAAATATAGCGATTGCATTGGCAGAGTAATGTTGTGCCGATGGACCCAAACGTTGCGACACCAAAAGTCTTCAACAAACAACCCAATGAACAACGGAGAGGATGTCGGTCAAAGTCTAATTGGAAGAAATACTGTCAAAAATTAGTGCGAAAAAGGCATGCAGAAAACTGGATTAAGTTTCTACGTCAGGGATAATAGATAAAAATGTTCATTCTAGTACTCATCAGAGAATTAATTTTTCTCTCCTAGCTGAAGTAATTGTTTCCCTTGAAGAAAACAGAAGTTTTTTCTTCCGGAAGGAAGTATCAAAAATTTAAATATGTAAATGAAATGTGATTCCTTTTTTCTGCATGTTATGTGAAAAACTTCCGTTCTCTTGTCAGAAAAAGATAATTTGCTACGGAGAATAAATTTCAACATCAATGCCTGCGCAATGTTATCCTTTTGCTGTGATTAAGATGCTTCTATTCCTACAAATCCGCTCATTCTAATCTTATCGGTCACAGAGTGTGGCCAAAGTGTACAAGCAGAAAAGGTGAACTCTGCATGTTTCAAAACCAAAGGTATGCTTTCACCTTCAACTGCGCCACGCCGACATGCGCGACAGATGTTGGGTGAAGGGTAAATATTGTGGATATAACATTGTATGTACCCCCAACTTATAAAGGATTAACCAATAACTGAGTGCATATATTGTATGTAGCTAAGAGGAGCGAAACGACCTATACAACAATGACGAAGATCACAGCTGAACGCCGGTCAATCGTGCCAATGGAATGAATATCTGCCAAAAATAGTAAAAATTGATGGAAGACCAAAATTTCTAAAAGCATAGAATATAGAATCATAAGTTTTTGCTCTCAGCTAATCTCTGTGAAAAATCTTAATCCTTTGTTTGTTTAACCTCTGGGTAATTGTGATGGTAGTTATTGTAGTAGTGGTGGTGGTGGTCAATTGGAAAATGCCTACAGGATTTAATAACAATAATTGCGTCCAAATGTCATTTCAGGATGTTGTCAGTGATGAGATATTTTTTGGTTGAAAATTCCATTGTGCATGATTGATAGTTGTTGTGTGATGTCGCTGCATATTTTTGTTATAAAAAAAAATTTTCTTTTTGAGTTGGACCCTTTTTTCTTATTGTCTGCTACATGAATACCAAAAGACAAAAGTGGGATTGGGCTTGCTGATTTCTATACAGAAAAAAACTCGAAAAGGAAGAAGATAATGTTAGAGATAAAGATACTAATACCTAGAACTAAAGGGGAAAAGGTGTGGTGTGAAGAATTAGCAACTGGTTGCAGAAAGTGGCTTTTTTTAATTTGTATACTATATGTGTTTCTTCTCGAAAAGTAAACTTTTTTTATTGGCGCGCAATTTTTTTTATATAAATGCAACTTTATTACGAAAACGTAACGAAACAAATGATTCATTGAAAGCATTGCCCATTGCTAGCTACTTTTCCCCATCTTTCTGGTAAAGCTCGAATTCCGCCACTTTAAAACTGTTCATCTTTTGCGGCTATCTACGAATATAGCCGTTCCTTGATATCGTCATATTAGTGGAACTGCTGGTTAGCCCGACCGTGTGCCATCGAACGGAACAAGTGATAATCGGACGGCGCAATATCTGGAGAATATGACGGATTCCAAGTAGGTTTCCAAGTAGGTTTTAACGGGCTTGGCCACGTGAGGTCGAGCGTTGCGTGCATCTCCGCGTTGTGTGGGCGTTTCTCGCGCAGAGCTCGACTCAATCGCATTAGTTCAGTCAATACCGATCCCCAGTGATGGTTTTGCTTGGTTTCAACAGCTCGTAATAAATAACACTGACCTGGTCCCACCAAGTACAGATCATAACCTTCGGAGCGTGAATATTCGGTCGAGACGACGATGTAAAAGCTTCCATGAGTTTCTTTTCTCTGGATTGCTGTAATGAATCCATTTTTCATCACTCGTTACAATACGATAAAGAAAACCCTCAGTTTTTTGTTGCTAAAGCAGTTGTTCACAGGCGAGAAATCGACGCTCAACGTCAATTGGCTTCAACCCATAAGGAACCCAAGTTCCTTACTTTTTAACCATTCCCAACGCATGCAATCGCTTGGAAATAGCTTGGCGGGCAACTCCTAATACTGAAGCAAGCTCTACCTGCGTTTGACATGGATCCCCATCAAGCGATGTCATCAATTCAGTGTCTTCGAAGGTTTTTCGTC
The DNA here is from genome assembly GCA_019455685.1 of Philornis downsi. Taxonomy (NCBI): domain Eukaryota; kingdom Metazoa; phylum Arthropoda; class Insecta; order Diptera; family Muscidae; genus Philornis; species Philornis downsi. Next base: position 4,056,318 of record JAHXMU010000099.1, on the reverse strand, counting down.
TTCCTTCACGCGAACGGTCAACATCAAAATCACCGTTTTTAAAGCGATGGAACCAATTTCGACACATTGTTTCACTTAATGCAGCATCTTTGTAAACGTTTTCAAGCTCTCGATGAGTTTCAGACGCCATTTTCTTCGATTAAAAGAAGAAAATCAATATTCCCTCATATGACGATTATTTGACGCAAAATCATACATATTCACACAACGAAATGAATATGACGTCAAAAGAAAATCACCATTTTGTCGAAGCGGTATGTTTACTACACGCCTAAGCTTGACTCATGACGTTTAGGTTATGGCAGAATCGACAAGCACTTACAGCTGGCGCCATGTATTGCCAAACAGCCGGAACTTAGTTGCGCACCTAATACAAAAAGAATCAAATGCTTGTTAATATTTCATATACAAAAAGTTAGAGCAACCGTTCATATAAATTTAGAACAAAATACTTATGTACTCTAATGGCGACTAGAATATACCTATACATCGTTACCTACTGCGATTTTTTAACCTCCAGACTGACCTCCACACATCATTGATTTTATTCGTGGCGGGCAATATGTGCTATCATCTTTTTATTTATGCTGCCTTCCGGGTTATAGAAATGCCCTCTCCAAAACTGCGGCATAGTCTGTGTATCTGCGACTAAATATCCGTCTTCTCCCTTACAAGAGGGGAGTCCGTACCCACGACGTTTTCAGATTTCACCTTTACCGCTGTACCTTATACATTCTCGCTCTTTCGCTATTTCCATAGTGGTTCCTTCCTCTTAAAGAGTTTTTTCTCCCTCACATCACATTTTTCAATTGGATACAGTTCGTTTTTTTTCGTAGAACCAGGACTTCTCTGAGCGCAGCTTTTCATACTCAAGTATGGCTTTTCCAGCAGTTGCCGTCTAAAGCGCCATAGGTTGCCACTGCAAGTCAGGATCATGAGGATTAGGGGCATTGTGTTGTAATAATTGAGATAGTTTGTTAGTGTAGTTTGTGGCTATCTCGGGGATATGGAGCTTCTTCAATCTTGTACTTACCTAAAGTTACCCAGTATTCGACTAAGATTGCTTTTCCCTCTTATGTTGGCACTAAAATGCCAAAAACAAAAAACAATTTTAGCTTCCTGGCACTAACAAAATATATCTCTGATTCTGTCACCTTTATATTACTCCGGGTTGTGTTAATAAATTAGAGTAAAAAAAATATTTCATCTTAATAAGGATTGTATCAATATTTTCGTTTACAAACATTAAAACCACATCAAAATTCATTGTTTTCTGTTAGGTCGTGCTCGTATCTACTCTTTCCATTAAAGATACAATGACTTCTCCTTCTGTACCTATAACTAGACGAATGTTCAATAGTGTTACAAAGGGGATACTTGAGTTAGGTCTGAAGATATCAGCTGTGAAAAATTTTGCAATAGGCCCGTTCCAGCCTATGCCTAACAGACGAGGAGATTAATTTCGAATAATTCCGTCAGTTTCTCTTAATATAAATCGATTTTTTATATTTTGCGTAAAATTGCACACTTGTTTTTTTTTTTCGATGTGCGTCTGTTTGTCCCATAAAGGCCTCAAAATAGTTCATTCGATTGATGTGAAACTTTAGCAAATTGTTGCTTACAAATAGGCAATAGTTTTTGCAAAAGTACAATTAATGGGTGGTAGAGGGCGTTAACCTCATTTTATCACATAGTTTACAAAATATAATTAACATGCGTTGGCACGAAAAAAAGAAGAAAATTAAAAACATTTTCAATTTGAAAATGTCTTCACATATTTCTTTATACTATCACAAAAATTGACATTGGTCATTATCAAATGAACAAACTGAAACATCAGCCGAAAAATGACCGAGGATGTTTGTCAGGAAATTAATCCTTGTGAATCAACGTAACTGAAAAAACGTTCATCATTATATGCTCACTGTAAATAACAACATGGTCATGTAGCAAAATACTGTTAAAATCTCCGTTAGATAGGGGCTATTCGGTTAAATTAAATATCATCTGACGTTAAACAAACACAGGAAACAAACAAAGGAACAGTCATTACCGCAACTTTGTCTTTCGCAAAAAGGACACATTCGACTAATGTCGCCAATAAGCAAATGATCATAAATGGTTAAAATAACAATGTACGACACAGGAGACTTGAAAAGTAACGGCAAATCATTGAGAAATTAAAAACAGTTGTAATATGATCTTAAAGAACTCGGCCGACATAGTCCCATATTAGAAAACCTTGGCAATTGTTTTGCAATTATTTGAACTTGTGTTTTAAAATTTTCATATTTTGCTGAGTCAAATCAAACAATAGCCCTAGCCCCACTCAATGAAATGAGTAAATATGAAGTACCTAGAAAGTAGACTTCATGCGTTAAAATGTGGCTACTATACTTATGTTAGTTAGAAAATTGAGATATTGTTCCTTTTTTTCCAAATTCCCAAAGAACGTATGTAGTTTTCAAACTGATGAAAATTGCCAAGTAATTTTTGTCACATGAAAATAAAAGAATTTGCAACAATCGATTACACGGTTCAACACTGTTGAGAATTTGGATATGAATTTGAATTTAGTTATACTTAAAAGGAAAAATAAAATGAGACATTCCATTTGAATTTTTTTAAGCTGGGATATTTTTGAATTATAAAGGTTTATTCAATTCCTTTGTTTGGTCTAAGTTGTAGAGAATGTTTCAGAATTCTTGATGGTATCTAAAAATGTTCTTTTAGTAAAATTTCTGTAAATTTTTGTGGATATATCTTGTATTATAGACAGTGCCGAATAGGTTTAGCATTTCAAACTTAAACGTTACATTGGTTCAGTGTTTCAACTTAAGACTCGAAATTTGGCCGCCTTTTGATCCATTTGCAATATTTCGTCAATGAGCAAACTTATTATGAAATATAATATATTTTATTATATTATAAAATTATTATTATATTATGAAATTTTTAGTTCAAATCTTACGATATTGGATCAATTTTGAAATTTCTCAATACAGTATTGAAATCTGTACATTAAGATCCATCCAAACTTTTGGCAAATGAAAAAAATTGAAACACTATGAATTGAAAGAATTTTATATTTTTGGTTTTCTGCTTCAATTAGTGACACGAAGATTCGACAGTGTTTGTACAGACTTCTACGTAGATCTTGATTGGTTTCGTTGATGATGGCGATGAAACCATGAATTTTGTGTATTTTTGTATTTTATATTAAGCAATTACCCACGCTTCTCGAACCAGTAAAAACAGGCAAAATTAGCCAATGGTACAACAAAATATTTTTTTACAGGGAAAGGCCTTCGTCCTTAAAAAAATGTTCAGATCGAAATAAGATCGGTTTGCGAGCAAAATTCTTCTGACGTGATCGATTTTGTTGTGGCGGAGCGTTGATAACGCTGCCGACCATTTCAGTTTTACAGGAAGTGTGAATATATTTTCTGGCAAATCTTGTCGCACAGCTTCCGATACCGTTTTCAGAAAATTTTTAACAATGTCAAAAGTTTGAAAATTGACTGAACAAAAGTGCCGATAATGTAGAAGATGCATGTAGTAGATCTTCCCAAAGGTGTACCTCTTGTCTCTCTAGCAATTATATGTATATTAATAGAAATATCATGCAACGATTTACATTAAATCCTGGGCTAAAGTTAAATAAAGTTAATTACGAATTTTCAATCGAAATTTTCTATGTGGCAGCTATGGTAACTGTAATAACTTTTTTCTTTTCCAGACCATAATTGCTCTATCTTGGACATTGAGTTTATGTCAGGTACATTCTTTGTCCAGAGTCCAAATTTTCCTATATAGGTTTCCGTTTTATTTTTCCCTACGTTTCTCTTCATTTTCGTTATTAAAAAAGATATTAGCAAGGTTTTCATCACTCATGCTAGCCAATTATGTGGCTAACAATGAAATGACTTCGTTTTGAGGTGCTGCTGTGTACAGGATAAGGGATGAAGTCAATTCAACAACATATCCATGACACTTTTACGAGAATGTTAAAGTTTGGACAAGGAACAACTTTAATGCTTTAAGGAAAATATGTACAGAAATATAACAAAATCACCCGGAAGTTGTAATATGATTATGAATAATGATCTGTATGAGAAGATTCGAATCGTCTTGATATTTTTAGGTTCTCTACTAAGTGGTTGCCAACAATGTACTGATATTTTTTTTTCATAAAACTTTTATTTGCAATCTATTTATAAGTAAATATTTAGCAAATTTTGTAAAAATATATATAAAAAGAATAACAGTTACCAAGCTTCATTCAACTTGGCGTATATGCAAAAATACAAAGAAAATAACAATATTTAATAATTAACTGAATAAAGTGAATACTACATTATATTATATATGGCTAAAATATTTGTATGGCAACATAATCTTTCGACATACTTAGTACTATATCTTCTAATTTCAGTTCTTAGCCTTGGAACACCAAGATCGTTGTGAATAGCGTCATTAGTAACAAACCATGGTGCATTACAAATTAATTGTAAGGTCTTAGATTGGTATCTCTGTAGGATTTCTGTATTGTACTGGCAGTGCACCATATTTGAATTCCATAAGTCCACACTGGTTTCAAAACTGTTTTATATAGTATAACTTTATTCGCCAAGCTTAGCTGAGATCGAGGACCAAGAAGCCTGATATTCAGAAACAATTTTTAGTAGAATTGGAAATTAAGCATAGGTCCCGTAAGGAATGTGGTAATACTTGTTCCAAATGATGGAAAGGCTCAGCACAGAACAAAGAACCAAAGTTGCTCAATTTTGCTTTGAAAGCCAGCATTCGATTATTCAGATCATATCGAAATTTCTTCCATGTTCGAAATGCTCCTAGCGCTCCAACAATTTACCGATTGGTTCAGCGTTTTGGAAAACAAGGGGCTGTCTGTGATCTTCCGCGTGCAAGCAAATATTGAGGAAAACCCCGAAACTTCCACCAGTCGACGTTCTCAGCAGTCAGAGACGTCTAGGCGGTCTTTGCAAAGAATTTTACATATGTTACACCTTTTCCCATATAAGATGCAATTGGTTCACGAGTTAAAACCAAATGATGCACAAGAACGCATTCAATATAGTTGCCGTTAACGTTACTTATGCGCCACCCTTTATAATCAAATACCAATTAAAATTGTGGCTTCTAGAAATGTTGAAAATTTTTTTGGGCTATCTATTTGCCAGGGGGCTATATTAAAACGTAGACTCATATGATCCATTTTTAGTAGAGTAACATGTGCCAAATATACTCAAATTCGAGTGAAAACTATGGCATTTAGAAGCTTCAAATATACGTGTAGGGGCTATAGCACGCCTAGATTAACCCAAAGAATTAATAGGTTCTAAAAATACTTAAAATAGCTTAGAAGTGATAAAATCAAGCTTGTTCGATCAATTTATATGAAAGTTGAATCAAAATGTGGACCTCTAAAAACATAATTCTAAGTTGATCGGCATATGTTTTGGATGGTGTAACTCTGTCATTTCTAAGTATATATACTCCAAACTTAAATGTGGTGTAGAGTAAAAGTATAAGTGTTCAAATCCGAAATTGAAATCCGACCAAATAACTTTTTACCGGTTTTGCAAAAATTGTCAATTTCGAATAACTGGGTTAACCAGATTTTTCATTGCGGTTAGCAGGTTTTTCAAGATTTAGAAGAAAGTCTTAAAACTGGCTTTGTGTTTAACAGACTAAAATGTGAAATTCATAAAAATAATCGAAAAATGTTCTGGTTCAATCGGTACAATAAATTTAATAACTTTATCGTCTCACCATATCGTCTCAGATAACCATATCTACAAAATATAGATATTGGCCGTTGATGATTTCATGATAAAGCTACAATTTCACATGTTAATATTATCTTTAAATGCATAATAATTTCAACTACACTAATCTTAGTATCAGAGAACCAATTTTCTAGATTATTTTTTTAGATTTTATACAGTTTTGACTTTAACACATATTTGCGCAATATCTTGTTATTGAAATCATTCTAAAATTATAGAACACTTTAGAGATCTATTGATAGTAATTCCGATCTTGCACCCCTTGGGAAATATATTATTTAACTATCTTTATTGTTATTTGGGATAATTTCTGGATGGGTAACCAACTGTTCGAGAGTTAAAGTGCAGGCCAATACATTTTATTTCTTCATATATGGTGCAGGCATGCTGGTCAAATACTGCCAATAGGAGTAAGATGTTGCATCTAATTGTTTTTCATAATAATAATGCGCATTTTCATATGAAATGTATAAATTTTTCCTTTTAATTTTGCTGCATTGAGAAAACCCTGGGTTCAAAAATTCTTGTATAACTCCAAAACAAGTCTTCCGAAAAGGGCAGACATTTGAACACTACGAGTATGTTAACACTAATGTTAACATTTCAACAAAAAAAGTAAATACATCATTTTCATACAACAAAAGAAAGAGATTTTCCCATTCCGTTGAGTGATCTTTTTAAGGGCAGAAAAACAAAATCATTTAGTTTTCATGATGCAGAAGCTGCAGATAACCACAGCCTGTTTCAGCAAAATAATTCCAGTAACTATATCAGATCCCTGACGTTCGTGCCGCACAGGCGCAATATATGGCCACATCGTAGCAGTTGCAGTTGAAGGTGAATGAGTGAAATATTATGAACTTCAACTTTTTATGCAATAGTTCAATGGTTTTCATATACAGAGTTTCGTAGATTTACAGTGAATAAAAAATAACTATTAAAAACAAAAGACGTAAGACATGAACTTTGTACAAAACCTTGTACGATTACATCAGAAGGTGGAAAGGTTTCAGTATTTCAATAATATTCTTGTCCACATGATCGACTATTGCACTATAGCTAATACAAACGACTTTTATCTACTTTTTGTGGCAGACACCTCAGCCTGCAGACGAATACTTCGAGTAGAAGGATAATCGGGAAGACAAATAAAAGTTTCTCATTTTCATTGAGCCAGCAAGTCCCATTAAGAAAGTATAAAAATCAGATGCACATTCATTTTAAAAAATATTAGACAATGACCTAATGATTACTTTACAAATATAATAATATAGGATTAGCATAGATTAAATGAAACTTTGTAATGAAAAGTAATCCTGATCTTATTTAACAAACTTGAAAACTTTAATCCCATGGTATTAAGCGAGGATTTGTTCGAAAATTTGTTATCCCAACCGCTAGTCATTTAAGGAGCGACCGCCTGCTTCAGCTTAAGTCCACGCTAAACCTGCACGAAGGATTAAATTAAAATGTCGCGCTCTAATCATCACATGCCCATGTTAAGTCATAGAGATTTTGTTCGCGAAAGATATTTTGTTTAAATCCGTACCGCTTTAATCTCTTTCACTCTCCATAGAGTGAGACGTTCAAGACGATTGTACACGTAACGTTTGCTCAGCATTCTAGTTACCTGCAATAACCCGAATATAATCCTATTTTTTCCAAATGTATGGGATTAAGTTCCGCTCCAGTTTCTTTAACTCGTTTAAGCTACCGGATTTAGAAATGTGTTCTATCGGCCTTTGCAATTACTTACCTGTGCCGTTTTATGAATAGAGAAAAGTGAATGAGTATTTGAGTGTCAAAGCAAAACAAGACTGTTTATAGGGTGGGTTTTAATTAGTACAATTGTTTACAAAATGAATCCTAGGATTTACTAAGCCTTGATGTAATTTCTTAAGAAATAAACACTAACTCGCTTAAGACACACGCCCACAAATGTGAGGGCTTGTGTAGTTTCTGCCTAAAATCCATACATACGATTTGCTAATTCTATTGAAAAATTTGTTTAATCACGGATCAATGAATGGGCATAGCAAGAACATAAAGGATTAAATTCTGAGGAATTCTGAAATTGGTTGAACCACAGAATCCGCACAATGAAAAAGGTGGATGTACTCGTATAAGAAATTAGAATATGGCTGATATGGTGATAGGATAATTACAATAATTGAATTATTGATTGATTAAGTAATTATTTGCATACGTATTTTGTTCTGTAGTTGAGAAGTGAATAATTGAGTAATTGAAGAATTGCATTGGCTTCGTAATTAGGTCGTTGAGTGATTTGTTTAAAAACTGTGAATAGAAGTTTGAACCACAAAATTCTTAGTGCCTCTCTCCCAATACCGTAACTAGAACATTTTGACCATACTGTTCTGTCAAACTCAATGGAATTTTGAAATTTAATAATGGATCGACTTAGGTGGTTTTCTATTTAAGGAATGTCTTCCAAATATTCTTTGTTGAGAAATTAATTCTGCATTCCCTTCAAACGTGAAAAAACAAGCAAATGATCATTAACCATGCATCAGTGATCCTTAGCCATCCCCAATTAATTTAAAAATAGTTACAATTATAAACTGTTGAGAAAAAATTTGTATGTTCTTCTTGAATCTGAAATATTTTGAATCGTTATCATTTTTTGCTCAGCTTGTGTGGAGCCCAAAGAAGACATATTGAGCAGGGTTTTTGTTAAATCCTTAAAATAGATCTAGCCTAGTCCCGTAGTACCCGAGATCTGCTCACATGCAACTATGTAACAACTTTCCGTCTATCCGTTTCAAGTCTGATGATTTGATGTTGGCTTCCGGGAAAAGTGTGTTTGGAGACAAAGATAGCACAATGAAATCACTGGTTCTAACGAAAAATAACTCTAATCGTTTGGGACTCTGAATATTGAATTACAACTACAACTTGGGGTTGGTTAATGATTATATTTATCTAGACTGGAATTTAGATCCAGAATAACGCCTGCAAACAGGTGCTATTACGGATTAGCCACCTGAAGTAAAGTTAAAGCCCTCACTTGAGGAATAAAAAGGTTCAAATGTTGAACCTACTTTGCTGTACGGAGCAGAAAGGTAGATCATTAGACAAGGTAGTTCTGGAAGCATCAAGAATACTTTTTAAATAGATGGACATTAACAAAGTTCAATATTCTACACAAATTTTAGTAAACTTGAACAATTATATATGAATCATCTAGTAAATTTCTCAGGACATTTTTTTAGTTCTTTAAATACTGGCCGACGGTCTAGAAAATGCGATACGTCTTTCGTTTCCTTCCATATTACAAAGTGAACACCGTTTTACTGTATTTTAAGCAAACATGCTATTGATACATTTGTTATCTCATTTCACCATATTTTGTAATAACAATAGTTCAAATGTTTATAAATATATTATTCTTTTTTTTTTTTTGTTGGGTTATAGTGTTCAAAGTACTTCTTCCACAAAGCTTATAGTGGACTATGTCCATTTGTAATTCTTTCGAATTTTATTTATATTTTACTGCCCATTCAGTTTTGAAATCGTCCACAACTTTTCTTGACGCATATAATCATCTGCATCCTGCATATAATCTTTGCTATCGTCGTACAGATACTTCAATCAGGTGAACTGACTAAACATACAGTATGAGTAGTGCTAGAAGGGGCGTGGCAAATTGATTCGCTTTTACTAAATGCACAATCAATAACAATGAAAGAATCAAAATGTTAACTTTCTGATGTTCTCCGTTGCAGCAGCTGATTTTTGCTTAATCGTCTAATTTGTATGTGTTGTAACCTGACGGGCGTGGCTCTGTAGTCTATTACCGTTGGATTGCTAAATGCGTGCTCAGTTATACTGAATATATTCCAATTGAAAGATACGAATCTAGGAATATTTATGTTAAATAATGTAATTTGTAGTAGAGGTACCAGAGGGGCCAAAATTATTCCGTCACAACTGGATTGTGATAAATCGGTCAATTTGTATGGGAGGTACCCGAAAGAGTGTGACAACATCGTCCATTTTGCTCTTAGAACTTAGTTTACCGAACATAAGATACGTGACAAATTCGGTCGAGTTTGGTACAACTAATTGAAAAATATAGAACTAAGGATATGGTGGTTAAATCGGTCATTTGTGTGGAAGATATCAGTAGGTTGTGGTTATTTGCACGATTCTTCACAGTTTTATAGAGAATTATAAAGTTAAATAATGTTGATTACAACAGCATCTTAGTTATAAATTACAATGACTGCATTTTGAAAAGAGGGTCAATTTGTATGGGAAGTACTAGAACGGGTGCGGGAATGTACTCTGTATTCATTCTGCGGCACTACCATATAAACGCTGAACATGTATTAAATTTGACTAAATTTTATGCGACTACATAAAAGACATGAACATAAGAATATAATGGTCAAATCGCTTATTTGTATGGGAGGTGTCAGAATTAGCGCAGTTAATCGATCGATTTTTTTCAGATGAACAATAATTTATAAGCCGTTATAGGGAAGAAATTGTATATCGGAAAATGGATGAATTACGAGTATATAGGAGGTATCAGAAAAGTTGGGCTGGTATATCCCATTTACAATCTTCGGTACGATCTGGAAAAATATTAGGCTGTGCAAGTTCTCAGAAGTTTCATAAAGAATTGCAGCAGTTATGTGCAGACGGATGAACATTGCTCAATCGATTTAAAAAGTTATAAAACACATTTTGTCAAAAGATAATTTTCTTCTGTGTGTTACGTTTTTTGAAGCATGGAATGATATATGAATGGCTCAGATGCCAAATCGATTAACTCCATAAAGCAAATAGTTGAGAAAAATGAGGAAATAGTATATATTATAATTCATAATTCCAGTTAAATCCTAAATTAGAATTGATGATGTAGACTGCATTACTGCAGATGTATCTTGTATCTTATGAACAGTAACAATTTGGCATCTATTAAGTACTTTGACTTTAAAATTTCGAAAAATTCAAAAAGTGGAGTTAATCGATTTGGCATCTGAGCCATTCATATACGAGTAAAGGCATTCCTCCGGGTGAAGGAATAAAAATGGATGAATAAAAATTTTCGGACTAACAAGCCATAACGAGCACGTTTTTTGTTGTGACTTCTTTATTCCATTTTTGCTTATGCCTGAAACGTCCTACCGCCTGCGGTGTGACTCTTGCTTTTTGTTTAGCAAATAACCACAAAGGGATCAGTAACATTCGCCTTAGAGATGTGTTGATTAAAATACTACAAGCAATATTGCAAAAGACTTTTTCTTTTTATATGACAAAACATTTCCGAGTTATCAGTTCCTAAGAGATCTCAGAGTTTTACACCATAAACTCGAAAAATCGTTGACCTTAAACACTTTGTTATGCACTTGTAATATGTTTAATTGTCACACAATGGGAGGGTTTTGTAGGACATACAAATGATAACCATTGGCTTTTGCTACAGTTATTGAGGTGTGAGATAATCTAAAAAGAATAATCGTAACTGATGGAATTGTTTTACAGAATTTCGAATGCATTTTAGCGTTGTCGCAGATTTGAAAACAATTTAGGATTATTTTAGAAAGACAGGAATGTTATAGCTAAATAATTTGATTCACAATAAAAATATCGTATTATGAAAAAGAAGAAAAAAACGACAAAAAGTATTTTGACGGAAATTATTTAAAGTAACCGAAGTCAAAATTTTGTATTGATATCTTAAATAACCATTATAGAAAAATGAATGCCTTTACAATAAACTGGTTCTCTCCAACCATAAATAATAAATCAATCAATCAATCAAACTACAAGTGTTATTTGTATCCTAAAATAATATTACAGCGTATATAATATAAACAATGTCTTAATATAACAACCTTTAATTTACGGTATTGAAAGTACATTGTAATAACTTGTTGCAAAATTGCAGTTAAAAATGCACAGAAAATTTTTGTTATTTTCCTATATAGAAGAAATTTTAAAAATTTTTGAATTAGTAAACACATCAGATTTCAGACAAGGTGTTTTTCACATTATGCTATACAATTTCCCTTCACAAACTAACGATGTCGTTGACTTTTAAAGGAACATAATGCATCGCAATAGGATTTCACGCAGTATTTCACAACGTTTTGGGAAAATGACAAAGTCTTCGTTTTTCAGTCCTTTCTAAAGGTCTTCCTCGATAGTCGTTTTAGCCTGCCGTCTAGAAGGACTTCTATTCCCCTTCTAAAATATCCTATACGCAATGAAAGTTATTTTTCGCGCAAGACGGTGGTTGCTATGGACCTTACAAGTAATCTAACTTTTTTCAAGAACATAGAACATAACATACGAGAGTTGATCAGATTCCAACGAAAAGAAAGAAAAAACAAAACATCTTCCCCTCATAAGGAAGTAATAAAAAAGCGAAACCATAAATAAAAAGACGTTAAAACGATATATAAAATTAGGAAAAAGGAATGATTTTAATAACATTAAGAGCGAGTGATGAAGAACTGCTCTACAAGTGAAGTGATAGTCCATGAAAGTGTCGACAAGCGCCAGAATGTTTATAACTTATTTTCCAAATCTGCTGGCAATAGCTATTCCTACTATTGGTAATTTCCTTTCTATTTAGTTAAACTAAAGTTTTTTATATTACAAGTTCATTTTCGGCCTTATGAAACATAATCTTACCCAAAATTAGGAACGTTATTCTTGAGCAAAATATCAGAAGTAAAGTAGCAGTAAAGTAGTATTTAGAATAACCAGGTTCAAAAGAGAACAAATAAAATCGCAGGGATGGCTATCAAACGTTTGGAAGCGAAAGCCAATGGTAAGTTTTAGATGTATACAACCTGTAATATACTGAGCCATTTGTATCGACATTTTTTCTTTCGCCATTCACAGATTTGGAAAATTAAATAGTCGGTCTAAGCAATGATATAAAACATCAAAATGAAGTTGCACCGTGTAAGCTGGACAAATAAAAAATTATTTTAACGAGTCGTTAATTGGGGTCTATGTGACACAAATGTGAGTAACATCTTCATCGATCCCGACTTCAACCCTTCAGGCCGCAATGAATAATTTCCTGATCAGGTGTCGCATGTGCGCGAATAAGCATGAAGGTCATTTACGGTCTATCATCTGCAAAACTGATTAGTTACATATATAAAATAATATTGAATTATCTATACAATAAGACAAAGAAAAAAAATCAAATACATCGATTAAAAAAAGTCCTTGAATTTCTTATTGTAGCACAATTGGTGCATATGATGGCTTGCAAAACAAGGTAGCTTTGAAAAGCTATTATAAGTTGGATGCTCTATTTTAAAACGCCGTGAAATCACAGGTTTGTGCCATTGATAACTATAAATCATTAATTAATTAAGTTCTATAAAAATGAATGCATATTTTCGTTTGATTTTTAAGACATTTGTTCAGTTAAACGGTGAAAGTGAAAATTTATGTTTGGAAATAATTTTAAGAAACATGTGCACAATATTTTAAATTAAATAACTTATATATAAAAAAGGATCACAAAATAAAAAAAAAATGTTGACCTATAGGATTTGGCTATTACTTAGCATTTATTATCCACTGAATTCGAATGCCTTAATATTCAAAAAAGAAACCATAAGTAAAAATTTTATTTCAAGACGTTATCCACTGCAGAACAATTTTTTTTATGAAATTTTGATAAAAATAATACGAAACTCTAGAAAACTTAATAAATAGCTTTTAAAATGATGGCTTGATTTTTAGTAGAAAATTTAATTACTTTTCATAATTTCATAAACTTTTATTTTAAAATCGGCTCAGTATGTCCAAAGATAATTGTAATTTAGTGAGTTCACTTTTTTCAAAACTCAAAAGATACAAACTTAGTTATATATCGAAAATTGGTCTACTTTTTTAACATCTGATTACATATTGGGATTCATAAGAAATGATAGTCAGAAGCTATAGGCCAGAATGTTTGTGATCTCGTGTGATTAATATTTTTTTTATTGCCTTCCCTTAGAAGAACTTGCCTAAATAATATCTGAAATATATTTATTTACATTTATTTCAATAAAACTTAAAATATTACAAGTATATTTTTGATTTTGGTCTTCTTCTGAAGGCCTAATAGAAGGCCTCCTGAAAGGACTTCTCCAGAAGGCCTTTAAGCAACCCTACTTCAGAAGACGTTCTAGAAGGCCAATAAGCAGGAGGAAGTAAGGAAGGCTTTGCTCTTAATGACAACTTGGGAAAAAAAGAAAGGAATATGGAATGGGTCTGGGACACCTTGTGTCCACTAAATAAGGCTTGTTGAAAGGCCTTCTTGCTTCTAGTTTTTTCCGCTAGGCGGCTACTCCTATACAATATACTTGCTGCACATTAAAGTATAACCCATAATGTATACTATATCGAAGAAAAACTGCTTCACTTAGAATTGATCGTTTTAAGACGTTAAGCATTTTTCAAAAAAATCATTTTATTATGGGAATGGCGCTAAGACAAAAAAATGTGCCTTAAGGACATAACCAATAGTAACGAAAAATCTGTTCATAATTATTTCAATATCTAGAGACTTACATATTTTTTCCAACAAATGGTGTTTTAAAAAATTGCTACAACTTTTGAACTACATCGAATTTTGAGAAGAGAATTGGACTTAGATATGCGCCAAAGTAAGTCCAGTAATTGTAACTAATAAAGTCGTATTTTTTTCTTTGAGCTCACAGATATATTTTAAAAATGATCACGTCTTATCGCTCGTTGGTCTGGTAAGAGCTTGATGGAACTAGAGGTTGAAATTTGACATTATATTTCATATTCATTGGCAGGTTATGTTTGAAATTGAGCCAAACTGATTTGACCTCTTCAAAGTGGAAATTTATCTAAATTATTGTGGGCATGGTTATTGAAAAATACAAAAAAAAGGCTAAGTTTGAAATCGAACAAAATCGATTCTGTAGGAAACATAATGAACCAACCTCTGAAAAATTGCGATTTTTATCCAATTTTTTCAACAGTGTCACCATTTAGTAATTAATCTAAAGCGATATATCATAGTATTGAAAAAATATTTCAGAAATTGTTACATCATTGTTACTAAAAGAAACTGAAAAAACACTTGTTAATGGTTATTGAAAAATATTTCAGTGAATATTTTTTTGGAAAAACGTGCTGGTTTCACATATTTATTCTGCTGAGAAAAAGACGTTTTGACGGCTCTTAATTATCTTGCAAGGAACCGATACATCGTCCATGATAGTTTGGATCGCAATTTATAGCGCTACCTGTAAAAACTTCGGTCCGACTAAATTTTTCGCGTCTGTCCAACTCTACTCCTTTCTATTTTGCGTCACATGTAGAAAAGGAATCCAAGTACTTCCGTCTTCTACACTTTTGCATTTTTTCATCGCATCAATATGCGAGAGAAATAAGACTTCTGAAGATTTTTTGGCCACCGTCTTTCGCGTCGCTTATCGAATTCAATGTCGAAGACTTTTCTTGTTATATTATTCTAATGCGACCACACAACATAATTTAATGAGCTCGGCAAGTGGTCATGTTGATATACAGCTCATGTAGCTAATGATTGATACGACCCTGATACCTTCCATCAACTATGGTGACCTCGAGTGAAGGCTCCCAGAAGTGATTCATTTGCTTATGTCATAACCCGTGATAGGATAAGTGTCTTGTAATCGTTCGAATTGTAAATTTGCTCCAAACAATAAACTTCTCCTAGTTTCTTTAGTTCTTGAGAAGACTGCTGTAACATCTCCCAATTTTTGGACAATGATGAGTATGGAAATAACATATGATTTTTGTTGGTACCTGCTGATTTCAATGCCATACAAATACAAATTTCTTCGTCAAGCCTTTCTAAAGACTTCTGAACTCGCTAAGAGTTTCAAATTCGGATAAATTTCAAATTCGGTCGACTTTATAGTCGACAAAAAGATCATAAATGTCGACCTTGTTTTTATTTTGGGTCTTCTCCAGCATTTATCGCATGGTGAATAGACGATCAATAGACGATTTGCCAGGTCTAAGGTCCAGGCATGTTAGCCTTAGTATTTCATTCGACGGAACCCTATTTGTCGATAGTATAGATGCGTTTTCTCTCTAGGGAGTCGGGATATTGCAAGTTAGTTTCTTTAAATCATGACGTTTGTGGAGGTCCATATTAGTATGCCATTTACACCGGTCAAACTGAACGTTTTTCGTTTTAACTACCACGAAAGGGATGTTTGATGGTTCGATTAGCATTCAATACTTGCCCGAATGTTGAAAGTATAAAGTATAAAAATAAATATAATAATATATAAAAATATCTTAATAATTTAATATTTGGTTTCCAATTTCTAATTGGGCCGCATGGACAGGGTCTCAAAAGAATATTTCTCGTTGCTGCAAGCGGAATGACGAACTTATGGTGGTGATCATAACAAGACAACCCGAATGCTATAGTTAAGTATGTGTTGAATATTGATAAGCGGAAGTGTACTTAGCCTGTAGAGAAAATTACTTTGAAAGTAATCACTATTTAGAAGAAATCAAAGAACACGCTTTTAGATACGGAAAGCATAAAGTTACAGACAGTGGCAACAAAAAAAGTAAGTCAATAATCAGAAACACAGATTCATTCAAATAATGGCGACGGATGTTGTGATTTGTTTTTAATGACGCTGATTCTTGGCTTTAACGAAATACCATCCCAATTATTATAAACTTCCTACCAAAATTTTTCATTTTCCGTACAGTCAAGGGTTTACTGTCATTTTCATAATTTGGTGATTCATTTTACATTGATCAACGTTTCGACTAAAGGAATGGTCAAGAATTTAGTCAACCCATTATGTGGTCGGTCACATGTTTTCTCCTGCATCTCGAATAATACTATGAGGCAATCGCATATGTTATTGCAGCTCAGGCTTTAGTCGGAAATTTTTATTATTGTTAACTAAGATAAACTATACAATGTGAATTAATAGCATTTCTGGTTAGACCTATGATTTTCACATATATTTCTATACCAATATTGTAAAACCTAGTTTTGTTTTAAGAAGAAAATTGTAGAGAATCATTACATTAATAAATCATTTAAATTTATGTTCATGAAAATAAGTGAAGTCTTTAAACAAATTTTAATTAGAGACAGGAAATTAGTAAAATAACTACTAGATGAGCCCCGGATTCATATACAAAATTGCATTGTAGATGGATAATTGATTGTGTGTACCAATATGGTTTGGAGTAAAACCGTTTTGGAGTAAAACGATTCCAACATTTTTCCTTAAAAATCTCTAATGTTTTTTTAATTTTCAAAAATGTAATTTGTCGACAGATTAAGAGAGAAAAATAAAACATCATTATTATTATTACTGTTTTGCTAAAAAAATCAACTTTTGCGTTAATTTTTGAAAATGGAATGGGTGCGTGTTTTGTTTTTTTTTCCTGAAAGTATCCTTTTGAAGAGTGCTTTCTAATAAATCACGAAGTGGCATTGTTGCCCTGAAAATCCGCAGAATTGTTTTCTTTTTTTAGATGTATAAATTTTTATAGATATTATTGTTTTGATGTACAAATCAGATGTTTTTAATTGTTGTATGAAAATACTAAATTTTGTTTCTACGCTTAGTATTTCTTCCAATGAATAAAAACGTGTTACTTTTCCTTTGAAGACATGTTTTCTGCAAGTAAATCTGCCATATTCTTATAGAGGAGAGGTGAATATCAGTTCTTAATTGTACGTTTTTATATGTAAATATTAAAGGTAAATGTTATAATTTTTATGAACTAGAAAATCGTACACTGTCACAGCGCGAAACCAACATGTTTTCAGTGTTGCACAGTGATAAAGCAACATTCTGTTAGGGAAGAAATCTTTACAAGACTCTTTCTATACACGGTTAGTATTTTGCACGATACAATAATATCATGATATCTTTGGTTCTAACAAGATAACGCTACTTGCTATATAGATCGTTAAGTCATGACATTATTGTTCTGCAAATTTTAATTAATTTCATGTTTCGGACTACTTAAAAAATAAAATGGTAAAGAGTACTCAACAAAAACTCAAAAAATGCGTAGCAAAAGATCACCCCCTATTTACAATTTTTTTATAAGCAACACAATTTGGAGGACAAATTTGAAATTTTAATGAGTAAAACTAGGTAGTTTGTCTAAAAATACCAAATAAATAAATAAATTTATAAAAAGGTGATTTTGAAAAAATTTGAACTATTTTAAACGAATTAATATTTTTCCACAAAATAGTATTTATTTTCAACAAAGATATATTTTTCTCACACAATTTAAAAAAGAAGTTAAATGTTTTTACAAAAAAGTACATTATCATGAAATGTAATTTTTGGCCAAAAAAACAATTGTTTTTTTTTTTTAATTTCGTATTTGTTTAAAAAATATTCAATTTATTGAAAAACGCCCGTAGGAGAAAGATTACTTTTTTGGGAAAATTTAATTTGTCCTTATAAAAATACTTTAAGCTGAAAATTCACAAATGTATTTTGAAGAATATTAATGAGCCAAAAATTGATTCTATCTCTGATCTGGGGGAAAAAACAAGTACATAATGTTGCCTATTTATTTGTTTCAAGAAGAGATCATCAAACAATTCTATTTTTGGCCGCCTTAATCCTTTGGCTCTCAGCCTAAGTAGTGGTTTTGATTTTTGGTGATTAAGAGAAACAAAAATAAAGGTATATTTATTTAGGTATGTATCATTTGATACGGCCAGAATCGTAACACATAGAAAAAAGCGTCTAAGCACCAAGCATTTTTTAATCAAATGTGTTATATAATTTTTTTAAGTGATATCCCTCTGTTTGGCTGGCTGGCTAGCTGGCTGGCAGGTAGCAGTTGGAAATCTATATTGCCACACCTTGAGAATTTACCAAGGCAAGGCCTCTCAATGAAAATGCATAGCACTGCCACATGCCTTCTGATAACTTCCACAGAAATTGAACGATTTTTTGAAGTTAAATCATGCCTCTGCAATTTCTAATTAGCACGTTGTAGTCCAGATTTTTATCCGTCACATAATTATAATTTTCTATAACACAAAATCGTAGAAAAATTGATTGTGTAACGACTCCTACCAAAAATGCCTACCTACATCAGTTGCGCCAAATTCTCCTAAAGTTTACATATATCATGCGTTTGGTGCACTGAGTTTTGAGAAGTGTCTTTACCGCGCCCTTTCCGATACATCCCATACAAATTGATCTTTCTATCGAAAATTAGCTGTACGCAATAATCGCAATGATCTGAGGTTAATTAAGTTCTCGCCAATTATTTTGCATTGTACCGCTGAATAAAATGCAGAAAAGTCGTTGGATTAACTATTTCTTTAATAAGAAACTATCAATTAGCCGCGCTCTTGCTGTCATCACTAACACTTTTGCAGCAACGCAAATGAACGTTGGGTATGGTGCATGTCAGTCAATTCATCTAACTGAAATTTCTGTACTGAAATTTGTATACTATATTTTTCTGAGTCCCCATAAAGTTCTTATTATTATTGAAAAGTATGTTTTCAATCTAAGCGTTCTCATGACTATTGAAATATTAACAGATGTTTAAAGTTAAAGTTAAAGTTAGAGTCGCAGGCATTTTATGTTAAGTTCGGCCAATCGGTGCAGTAAGACAAAACTTTTCCATGGAAGAACTGACCACATCGAAAAAAGTTGTAAGTTTTCAGTATATTTTTAATAACTTTATAATCTATTGGTGCGCAAATAAGTTATCGCTGTTTTTTCTTTATAAAAATGCAACTTTATTAAGAAAACATGTTCATAATTGATTCATTGAAATGTGCCATCGAACGGAGCAAGTGGTAATCGGGCAGCCCAATATCTGGAGAACATGGCGGATGGGATAAGACTTCCCATTTCAGCGTTTCCAGGTAGGTTTTAACGGGATTGGCCATGTGAGGCCAAACGTTGTCATGCTGAAGATTTTTTCGTGCCTCTCCGCGTATGGTGAATGTTTCTCGCGCAGAGCATTATTTGAAGTCGATACCGGTTCCCAGTGATGATTTCGCATGGTATCAATAGCTCGTAATAAATAACACCGACCTGGTCCTACCAAATACAGAGCAGAATCTTCGCAGCGTGAATATTCGGTCGAGTCGACGAAATAGAAGCACGACCGGGCAGCTCCTATGACTTTGTTTTCTTCGGATTGCTGTAATGAATCCATTTTTTATCACCCGTTACAGTACTATGAAGAAAAACCTTCCTATTTTTTCGGTGAAGCAGTTGTTCGCAGCCGAAAAAACGACGCTCAAAATCCTTTGGCTTCAACTCATAGGGTACCCAATTTCCTTGCATTCGAATCATTCTCAAGGCATGCAATCGCGATGCCGTCAATTCAGTATCTCCGAAGGTTTTTTTGTCTTTTTTTCACGCGAACGGTCGTTAACAATAAAATCACCGTCTTTAAAGGACGGAACCAATCTCGAAACGTTCTGGAATAATGGACAGTGGTTTTTCAACAGTATTGATATTTATATAACAAACAAAAAACAATATAAAGAATAAGTAAAAAAGGTTCAATCCCACATTCATAGAAAAAAGCTTGCTGTTGCTACAACCGATTTGGATTGCCATAACTGAAATTCAGAGGTACAACCGATTTTCATAAATTATTTGTCTTTAACTAATTTTAATTTTCATAAATTAATTTTCATAAAATATTTGTCTTTAATAACAAATTGGTTGCAGGAACTGAGTTTTGTTTTAACACGTTTAAGATTGTTTCAATCGAATTTATTGTTTAATTTAATTTAATTTGCTCTACTTTTTGTTCGAAATAAATATATAAATATAAATATAGTTATGTTGAAGGGCTATAATTCAAATTGTTGTAGTAAAATCATTGCTTAAATCTTCAATATATATTATATTATATTAAATATCAGTCTGAAACCATATCATTCACAATTTGATTTCGTTAACCAAATTTACAGTTGTCTAAAGCTAATTATTTAGTTGTAGCTGCCTCTAAACACGATTACCTCAACTAAATCTTCCTACATAATCGCCTTAGTTGTAGGCGTGGTTTCCGAAAAATCATAGCTTAAAAGAAAACGGACGAATATATTGTTCAATAGCTTACGAGTTTTGTCAGGGATTATTCAAAAAATGTTATATAAGCACTTAGTTTTACCATGTTTTCGTGCAAAAGCATAGCAATGAACTTCTTACAAATTCGTCGCACAGTGTTGTAAGAAAAATAGGGACGCGTGGAAACATATGATGACACATGAAGATTTATTTTCATACTTCGTAGGTACGAGTAATTATGTTACCAATATGTAAATTTCATGTCCATCCAAAGCGTCTTGATAATACAATGTAATCTTAAATGTAATTAACAAACAATGCGATTATACAAGATCACTTAAACGTACTGGAATTAAGTACAGATTTAAATAAAAATAAAATGTGTAAGACGCAAGTAAAGATTAAATTGTAAATTGTTAGTATTTGGGTGAAGATTTTCGTAACAGCCCACTAGAAATCAGAGGAACGAGCGTCTGTTTTAGTTTAAGTCCATCTAAAATCTGTTTGTGAGATTAAATTCTGAGGTTATTTTCCGCATGTTGACCAAGGAGATCTGATTTAAATCCTTCTCTCTTTAATCTGACTCGCTTCATCCAGGATTAGAGGCGTGTGATAGTATGCGTGGCAGCATACGTAATTTTTGCTTAACGCCGCAGCTACCTGCATTAAACTGATTAAACTCGTATTATATACAAATATATGGGATTAAGTTTTCTTCAAGTTCCTTTAACTTGTTTAAGCTACCGGATTTGAGAATCGATAACATTTAATCTAGATATTGCTTACCTGTTTTATTTTAAGTATAACCAACATTGGAAAAGTGTTTGAGTGGCTGAGGAAAACTGACAAGCGCATTTTATAGAATAGGCTTTAACTAGTACAACTGTTTACAAAATGGGTTCTACATTGTACTAAGCTTTGAGATGACGGCTTAAGAATTGAAGAGTAAATCGCATGAGATACACGCCCACAACAGTTCCCATTTGAGCAGGCAAAACATGACGCCATGTGCAACTTCTGTCTACAATGCACACATAAGATGTGCTAATTCTGTTGAAAATTTGATTTAAACTTGGTATCAATGAATAACGCAAGGCATAACAAGAAGATAAAGGATTATATTCGGAAGGATTCCCAACACAGCTGAATGAAAGAACGAACCCATATATTAAGTTGGAGCTTATAAGGGAAATTGGTACATGATCTGGATAACGAATGAATAAATGAATTGAAAATTACAATTAAAAGAACAATTCAGTAATGGAATAATTTAGTAATTGTGTAACCGAATAGAGCCGTAATTGAAAATATTGGGGTGTTAAGGAAATTTAATTCATTAAATAAATGTGCACTTAAAAGACTTACTTCAAGGGGCCAATACCGTAAGGAATCAGCTGTGGTAATTCTGCTTCGAATACATAATATATCATACAAATATTCTTTGTTAAATTCAATTGTTAGTTCAAATGCAAATGAATTTATGCACCGTGGTAAGCGACTGATCATTAATCACACACCAGTTGCCCTTTAACAATCCTAATTAATCCTTAAATAGTTGCAATTACAAAATGTTGAACGAAAATTGTTGTCTTCATCATGAACCGGAACTGACGAAATCATTAGCATTTTGCTCTCAGCTTGAGAGAAGTTTCAGGATAACTAATTGTATAGAGTTTTTGTTAAATCTTTTTGCAGCACATGCTAGTCCTTCCGATGTTAGTGAAATCAATAGTTTGTCACAAAATACAAATTGATAATTTAACACGAGGCCCATTCGTTAGTTCAAATAGTTCTATTATTCATTTTTCGACGGAGAAATAACAAAAATATTCTGTGCATTTGTTAGATGTTATTTTAAGGACTCATTTTCGCTTAGGACATGTGATGCTATGTTAACTCCTTATAAATTTGTGACAATGTTAGGTCTTAAATAAATGTTTTTTTAATTACAATTCATTTTTTGTGGATTGTGTTGTTGTTCCAATTGTATACTTTACTATTAGTTTAGGCCACGGAGAACACGTGTGGGTATTTTGTTTAAACATGGCGCTGGAAGTGTAGGCGATTGTAGAGTAGTTAAAATCTGAATGGGGTTGAGTTAGGACAACAAAGAGTAACACTTGGTGAGAATTTATAATTAAATGGTATCACGTGTCATCCAAATTTTGCTGTAAGTTATACTGAAGATCACGTTCTTATAACAATTAGAGTTTAGGTGGCCGTAGCTTAAATTTTCTTACAAAGGACGTGCCCTTACTTATCCAGGTTTCGTTTTCAAGTAAAGTTGAAAAAAACACACATAAAGCTATGATTTGGATAAAACTTTTATTTCATTATAATGCTTGGAACTTGATATTATGTACGAAATACAATGTCGTTTAAATGACCGCCACTTGATTGGCTGCAGCAGTGGATGTATTTGAAATTGTTTCCGAAAAAATACAGTTCAATGACATCTCCAGACTATAATGCGCACCAAACAGTCACTTTTTCCGGATGCAATTGCTTTTCCACAATCTCTTCTGCTTATTGTTGTAAGCATCGAGTGAGAAATGATCTTCATTGCCGAAGAAAATTTTGTTCGATTGAAAGCCTACCTATAAATCACCACTTTTGTACTAAGTTTTAACTATTTTTACGCATTCTGCGCTTGTTTTACGCATTCTTGTCCATATTCGTAAATGACAAACCTTTTACTGAATAAATAATACTTCAGATGACAGGTATTTAACAGCTGACAGCCTTGCCAGACCGACGGATTTGAAACCACTAAATGAATAAAAATATCTAAAGAATGTATGTTGTGCATAGCAAGTATTGTATTTAAAATAGTACAAATAATTAATTTTCAATTGAGAACGAAAATGGTAGCAATCAATACTTCTTTCTATAAACTTAACAAACATTTCATGGTGCATTAATATAATAAGTTAAGCTTCCTATTAAAATAGGTCAGACTATTCCATTTCACCCCAATAAACTAAAACAGCAGCACACCCTTTCATAGAAAATTAGGAGTAACCGCAGTGATTTGCCAACATAGTAATCATTGTCTCTCATTGGAAGAGAGATGAAATACACGACCATCTGTTTGTTCATTTATTAACAGAATGAAATGTATGGTCGGACTTGCGTGTGACCACAGCTGATGTGTCTGATATTTTTATAAGACTTTCATTATGGACAACAAAAAAACAAAAACGCAATAGGAAAAGGAAGTGAAAACATTACAAAGGACATTGATGCTATACACGGACATAATAAATACCAAAGGGTTACTTTATTATGGACTATGCTGATGCATATAAACGAATAAATATAGTCTGTGATAACTATTCGTGCCATGTATTATGATGACTATTTCGGTCATTTTGGCGATCAGAGTTTATATTTTCTTATCATGTTTTATGTGGTTTTGACGCTTATCAGAGGGGTTTGTAATCCTTTCACCAGGGGGTGGATTTATGCGTTCAATGTGCGTGTTAGTTTCCTGGATGCTGCCTCTGCAATTATATTATGTATGTGTGTTGACATTAACTTTTGCTATCAAATGTGGTTTTAATTTATATGTACGTAAATTCTGTAGCCTACCTCTCGTCTTTCATTGCTCAGTGTTTTACATTGTTGACACATTTTCTGTGCTAACCGAGTTATCCACAATATCATTTGGCCAATTTTTCGTTTTTCATTGCAGACGTGTCTGTATATTAAGTCGACTCTCTGGGGTGGCTGGAAGGGGAGACTTTAATTAAGATCTTCCCGAAATTTGGCGACAAAATGTATAAGGGGCGATTTAGTTAGAGACACTATTATGGTATTTTTGTTTAGTATAGTCTAACATTTTACCATGGAAAGAGTTAGATAGAGTGAAGTGGGAGATCTTGGTTCAAATAAGACAGTAAAACTAGCATTATTGCTAGAACAGTTCAGTGAACAGATTCTTTCACATTTCTGACTGGTAAATTGGCCGCCTAGGTCATGTAATATCATATCCCCAGACTTTTTCATTGGCGCTTTGTAAAGTACTAAGTTTACATGGATTAAGTGGCTACGACTGGTTGTTCACATGGATGGTTACTTACTTGGAGCGAAATACTAGAGCCCAAGTACGGACGATTCCACGAAGTTACGACAGACATTCGTAAGAAATACTTATTAAAAAATTAATTAAAATAAAGGATTTATGTACGATAATGAAGATTATTTAATAAATGTGTTTTTTTAATTTAAAAAAGTGTCCGCTACTGCCAATGTAATATTTTACGTTTTAAATAAATATGAAATTGAAATTTGAATTTCTCATCAACTTATTTATCACTACCGAGATATTCTTTCATCTACTTTTTTCTTTGTTCTGTAGTTAAATTTTTAAATTTTCGAATTTCCAAAAATACTTTGCTATCGTGCCTCTTTTTCACACAAAGGGAACGCATACTTCCAATTATATAGTTTTAGCTTCACCCATTTGTTTTAGACGAGTGTACCAATTATAGATCCTTTCATAGTTGTCTATATCCTATAAGTAAGGACTTTGAAATATATCTGATTATTGTGTGACAACACTGTCAGAGATATTCGCTTCTCAATTTTGTATACGATTTTTTATATAATGGGGTCATTTATAATCTTTTTACTCCCGACACTACTTCGGAAGAGTGTCCACGTTCACAATTCTGTTGATTACAGCATTAGTCGTTGGTTTTGGCCGTCTAAATATCAAAATGGTTGTTTGCATTAATTTTGTTGACTCAAGCGTCAGCCGTTTGTCTTGGGCAATGGTGAAATGTTTGTCTCTTTCTTTTTATGTTTGTGAGCAGCAAAAGCTCAATTTTAAACGACCCTTTAAGACTCGCCTGTACCGTAAGGGTAATTAACGCCCCAATTTCGGTCACTGATATTAGTCGTTTGTACTTAAAGATGGTACCATTTTCTCCGCTTCTTCCCAAAAATTTTAACAACTCTTTTCCATTTGCCAGCGTACTCTGATAGATTATCGCATATCTTTAATTTAATGAGTTCATAACCAATCGTTTGCTATACATGTTGGTATACTTTGTGTGAGCTTCGAAAAATCATTTCGGAATATCCACTTTAATTTTGGTGATTCCAGCTTGAGCAATTTGTTGTAGATAATGGTAGCATTATTGTCCACGTTGTTTCGCGTTTTACGATTTTTTAGAAATTCTTTTTCATTTTCTACCTGCTTTGCTAGGTTAATTTACACAACTAATTTCATAATATCAGCTTCAGATGGTCGGTGTGGGTAGTAGTACATTATCCATCCCAATTTTCGGAAAATCCCTTCGCAGTACGAGTTCACATCGTATTGGAGACCTACTATCTAAATTTCAATGTCTTGGCATTGGGTTTTTAAACGGGACGGGAATCAATAAATTGGTCAGTCAATCAGACAATCACCCCGCAACCATTTTATGTAGTACAGAATGTGTATCTCCGTGTTGTGTCAACACCGATACTCTTCATTTAATTGGAAAATAAATTTCGGATTGTTTAATAATAAGATATTTCATATCCGGATTAAGTTATCCACGCTTACGAAACCACAACCAAAATTAAAGTTTTTAGAGACGTTTTTGATTTTGCCCTCTTGTCCAAAATTTTGTTTGGCCGCATAGACCAAAAGAGCTTCTAAATTTTATACATTAATTATTTTTTATTAACCATCTTATAAGTCTGATAATGAGCCTTTTATAGTATTTTTTATTTTCTGTACAATTTTGTTCGGCTCGAGATTATAAAATTGAGTTAAAAACAAGGATGTAGGTATCGTATCTGGTTGTTTTGTTTAATATTTCCCAATATTTCAGTGGGCTCCATCAATCTAAACATTTAGTAGAGCTCGACATATTAAACAAAGAGCACAAAATATTCAACAAACAATAATTAAATTTAAGTATCAATAAAAAGTCCTAACGAGTTGCGTACATTGCATCAACTAAATTTACGATTTTGAGCGTCCGTGTTTGTTAATAGAGCGTCTACATATTTGAACACATTTCTCTGTATCATAGCGATAGTTCAGTCTCTTGTCAACTGGAAGTTTGATGGTATAGGGTATTTCCAAAGTGTATCTCTGGTTATCCTACCTTCTTCTAAAATATCCACTTCGTCAAAACTAAGTCTACGACCAGTCAATGTATAAAATGCTGCGAGGGCAGTTTTTTGCTTCTACTGACCTTTGCCTTGCTTTTTGGTTTAATTTGTGCGACTCTAAACTTGTCTATAACTTTGTCTTTGTAGTGGCAACATACCTTACAACAACTTTCTGGCATATGTTGGACTTGTCTCCATAGCATTTTATTCTGTAAATTAAATTAGACTTATCCTTGTTCCAGCCCATTGACAGTATTTTCTGTCTTAAAAGTTACATCAAATTTCTCTCCGTTATAAAGATTGAAGTGTTTACGTTTTTTAGAAAAATTAGGTACAGATTTCAATGATTTGTATGTGTTTTTAGTAGTATAATTTCGTCCTTGTTTGCGCGATCATCATTTCCAGATATGGACTGTAGATCTTAATTTCTCCTTTTGACTTTCTAATTTCAGACACTTTTTTGACTTTTAAGCTTAAATAATTTACATTTGATTGTCCACAGCCATTACATCCAATTAAAAATTGTCAGCGTTAAAGTCTAAATAGTATCTGAGATCCTATCAAAATAAAAAGTACATATCAAAAATCTTCAAAAAGATATGTGGCAGTGGATGACCGGACAAAGAATGAATGCGTTTAATTAGATTTATTGGAAATCGCTTAAAAATTCTAAAATATTGCATAAAGCCCAGTTGTACAACAAATGTAATGCACTCGTATGTAAACAGAAAAATATAGAGCCTAAGAGCTTTTTAAAATATATTTATACGAAAGGACATTTCTTGAGTGTAACATCAAACTATTACTGAAATTTCAAGCAGGTCTTTCCAGTATCTTTCTGGGTTAGTACAAAACTGCGCTGGATGACAGAGTTGGCGCTGTAATTTGATTAGTCCTTATCGAATAATCTACTTTTTTCAAATTTTATCAAGCATAAAACAATATAGACGAAAAATTTCAGTCAGTTGGACTGACTTACATATATATATTTCATCCAATATCCTTTTACGGTAGCACAAAAGTGTTTGGGTACCAGAAGGGGCGTGGTGAATCGATTGATAGATTGTCAAATGTTGATTTAGACTGAAGCACGATAAAAAAGGTAAAATTATAACTTATCGTATATTTTCGTCTAGAAATTGTAGATGAACAACTGATTGTCCCTTAATCAATAAATTGGAACTATCATAAGATAATCCCATGTATGGCAATGCAATCCATTTTCATTCTCAGAACTATTCACGCTTTAAAAAAAAAGGTGTTAACCTAAAAATGTATAGATTAAACTAGGTAATTTTTATTTCAGGTGCCAGAAAGGGCTTAGTTATCCGATGGATATTTTTTTCCAAATTGTAACAAGTATTATAAAGCAATATAATATAATGGATTCAGGTGAGCTGACTTACTCATACCATCACCAAATGTCCTTCTGTATTTTGTAAGTTAAGCGTGGTGGCTAATGAGACTTGGAAAAATGGCATATTCTTATAAAAAATGGTCTAAATTGACCAGCTACCGACCAAACGCATAAAGCGTGCTAAATGAAAATGAATTTAGCAGAATTTAATGAAAGATATAAAGTAAAGATATGCAAAGAAATCAATTGCTTTTCCAATAGTTGGCTTTAGTAACCTGTACCTCTTGTTGTATACGAGTATGCATCAGAAAGATAAGATTTCGGACTGAAAAAACTACTCAGACAGTTTTGTGATTGCTGAACTCAGTAGAGCGCGTTGAAAATGGATCACAACACAGAGAAAAAACGTAACATTTTACAGCTTTTCTTCGATAAAGGCAAAACGTAGGTTAGGCGTAAATGTAAATGTCAGGCCATAAACATCGATAGTGATCCGTCGTGAACTTTGGGAGCTTGGTCGGGAGATTTTTATGCATCCACATTATAGTCCGGATCATTAAGCGATTACCATTTGTTCCTTTCTATGGTGAATGAGGTAGCTGGAGAAAAATTCGACTCAAACTTGTGAAAATCGACTGACTGAAAAAAGGCAACATTCTATGAAGAAAAAATATGTATATTGAATTTGTATTCTATATATGACATATAAAGCCATCAATGTCATGCAAGATTATTTGATTTTTTTCTACACTTTATGTATATTAAGGGGGCGAGTTGATATGGCTTATTTGCAATGTCCGGCTACAGACAGTTAGTCTGTGCGAAATTTTAACAAGCGCCAGCCAGTCTGGTAGGTGCCAGCCAGTCTGGTAGCTCAAGCGAACTAAAAAGGCCAAATTCAAAACTTTAACTATTGCCTATCAACTTGGAAGCCCAAGACTGATGTTTTTTGAGGCAGAATTTATATTAATTGTATTTTTTCATTTTCATTAAAAAACATTTCTATAAACTAAGAAAAACATGACAAGTTACACAAATTCAAAGAGTATATACATGTCTATATTATTACATATATATATTATTTGTATATATTACATTAACTAAACATTACAATTAAATTTCAGTATGTAGACTGTTCCCAAAGAGCATCTCCTAGGAAACTATGTTTACACGAACATGCCTGAGAAGACTTTTCCCCATTGGACGATGCCTGATCATTGCCGTAATAGACAACTACCCCTGAAAAATATGAGTCAATAAATACAAACCGTGATTGGCTTGTTTTATCTGTCTTTATATCCTTGAAAATCTTCCTTTTTTATATCATTGTAAAGCCACAAAACGCACACAAGTTGAACATTTTTCTATATTGATATATTTATATATATTCATATTTATTTTGGGAAATATGCAATGTTACTCGTATGTACCATAAATGACACAAAACAAATGTCTCTGAATCTCCTTTTGCCTTAAATAATACTGTACAAACTATTTAAGAAACTGCCACCCTGGTAACGTTTCAATTGTACAATTTAGGGGAAGAAAAGAAATGAAAGTAGAGGGGTGGAAAATATATGTGTCCTTAGGCAATTGTACCCTATACTAAAGCATTTGCGACATCTTTGTGTGTAAAAATGGCGTACATAACCTCTGGGCAACTATTGGAATATTTTAAATGCAATGAGAGCAAAAATGAATCTAGAAACATATGGAGGCACAAAAATATTGCGGGATTTTAAAACATTTTCTGTAGGAGAAGAGTTAGTGGAGACACTTTCCTATAGAAATATAATTGATGGGGACACTTTTTAAAGTGTCTCGATAAAAACAATATTCTGTAAGTATAAAAGTACTGGTATACATATGTTTATTATATAGCAAAGGTGTTTACAGATACACATTTCTATATGGAAAGTGTTTATAGACAACAACACTTTTCTATAGGTAAAGTGTCGATAAGGACGTTTTTCTATAAGTAAACTGTCGATGAGGGCACATTTATAGATACAAACTGTCGATGAGAATACTTTTTTATAGGTAGTGCCGATGAGGATACATTTCTAGAGGTGAAGTGTCGATAGGGGAACATTTCCACAAGAAAAGGGTCTATGAGGACATTTCTCTGCAGCAAAAGCGTCAACAGTGAAAGTGTCGATGATACTCTTCTATACGATTAGTCTGAAGGATATTCTCCTATAGCAAGCCGATAATACTTTTCTGTTGAAACACATCAATTTACTTTAGGAAATGTGTTGATGGAGAATTTTTTCTATACAACAGATAGAAGTGTTGACGAAAAGTATCGATAAAGACACATTTTTCCATTGGGAAAAATATTGATGAAAGTCACTTTTCTATTGTAAAAATGTGCTGATGAGTCGATAAAGGCACTTTTCTATAGGGAAAGTGATGAAGGAGATATTTTTTTGCAACAAAAGTGTCGCAAATTAATTTTTTATATAAAAAGTGGCAATAAAGATGTTTTCCAATTTCAAAAGTATCGATAATACTTTTCTACAGAAAAAGTGTGTGTGTGACACCTTTCAATAGGAAAAGAGGATACTTTTCTGTACGAAAAGCGTTGATGGAGAAGTTTTTATTTAGTGTCGATGAAATAATGACGAAAGGTGTCGTTCCTCATAGACATTTTCCTATATGAAAAATATACGAGTTGTGTTCAAAAAAAGGTGAATTTTTATTTTTCTCAAAAATATTTATTTATTCATTAATTTATATTTTATTTCCTTCAAAGTAGTCCCGCTCAGATATAATACACTTGTGCCAATCCACAAATCAGTTCTGATATGCACTTTTTGGTATGCCCCTGAGCTCTCTCAGTGATTCGGTTTCTATCTACAAAACGTCGCAAAACGCCGTCCTTTCATGAGTCTCTTCAATCTCGCAAACAGGAAAAAGTCGCAGGGGGCCAAATCTGGTGAATACGGTGGCTGAGGCATTATAACGGTGTTGCTTTCGGCCAAATAATCTCTCACAAGCAAAGGTGAGTGAGCAGGTGCAATATCGTGATGCAAAAGCTATGAATTTTTTTTTACAATCCCGGGCGTTTTTTTCGTACTGCTTCAAGCAAAAGGCTCATAACATCAAGGTAATACCCCTTATTAACTGTACATTTCTGTGGTGAGAACTCCTGATGCACTACACCATGGTAATCGAAGAAAACAGTGAGCAAAACCTTGACATTTGATCGAACTTGGCGTGCTTTTTTTGGTCTTGACTCTCCTGGACTCTTCCATTGGGACGATTGGACATTGGTTTCTATGTCATAACGATATACCCATGATTCGTCACCATTTATGATCCTTTTCAGCAAATCTGGATCATCGTTGACGTCATGCAACAATTGCTGAGCGATGCTCATGCGATGTTGTATTTGGTCAAAATTCAGCAATTCATGCCCAAAATTTCCGAAAAGATTGCATGGCATGAGCCAACCGATATGCTGACATCCTCAGCAACTTCTCTAATTGTGATTCGACGATTCCCCATAATAATTTTCTTACTTTCTCAACATTTTCATTGGTTGTTGATGTGCTGGGGCGTCCAGAGCGAGCGTCGTCATTCACATCTTTTCGACTTTCTGTGAAAAGCTTGTAAGACTTGTAAACATTATTTTTACTCATAACACTCTCACCGTATGCCACTGTCAACATTTCGAGTATTTTTGAGAACTTAATTCCATTTTTTACACAAAGTTTGATGCAACTTCTTTCATCCATTTTTCTCGATAGCAGAAAATCGCCGAACACTCAAAACACTTGTCTTATTTATGCCTCTCAAAAACAAACTAAACTCCATATAGCATGGAGAAAACCGTCAACATATCTTCGGGACGAGTGTATCAACATAAAAAAATAATAATCGAAGGTCGAATGGACGTAGCCCGCGAAATTTGAAAATTCGTCTTATTTTTTGAACACACCTCGTAAATGTAAGACACTTTTCTATCGGAAAAGTGTCGAATAAGACTCTTTCCTATAGGAAAATTGTTTATAGGAAAAATGTCGAAGAAAACATTTTTCTTTAAGAAAAACCTTTTTTATAATAGTTATCGGTGTTGACATTGTTCTTTAGGCAAAGTGTCGATGAAGATACTTTTTTTTAGGAAAAGTCTCGATGAAGAAACTTTTATTTATAAGAAACTTGTTAACAAAGACACTTTTCTAAAGAATTGATGGGACACATTTCTACAGGGAAAGTCTCGATGAGAACACTTTTGCTTATCGAAAATAGGAATATGTTGCCATTGACATCTTTCGTTTTTCATTGACAGCTAGTTAGGAAGTTAGTTCATCGAAACATTTCCTATGGAAAATTATACTCGACCACACTTTTACTATAGAAAATTATCCTCGCTGATTTTTTCCCAATAGCAAAATATGTTCATAGACACCTTTCCCATGGACATTTTCTCATATATGAAAATGTTAAAGAAGATTGTCCTAAAAGAAAAATTTCAGCGGAGAATCGTTTCTATGGCAAAACTTCGGATGTTGACAATTTTCTATTGAAAACGTTTCGATGGGGATGGTTTTTTTTTTTTTTTGAAAAGTTTTATTGGGGGCACTTATTTCTAGGAAAAGTTTCTATGAGGAAAAGTGCTAATGAAGACAATTTTCTGTAGAAAAATTATTAATGAGAATACATTTCTATAGAGAAGGTGATCATATGTTTCTATACGAAAAATGTCGTCACGAAAAAAGGAAGTAATTAAAGTAACATTGAAGACACTGTTTTACAGGAAGGTAAGATGTCAATCGGCACTTTTTTTATAGGTAGAGAGTCGCCAGGTATCGTTTCCAAGAAAGTGTCGACGAAGACAGATTATCGACAAAGAGAAGTGTTGATAAGGACACTTCGATGGAGGCACTTTTCTAAATGAAAATTGTCGACAAAATACTCTTGTATAAGGGAAGTACCGATGGGCCTATTTATTTATGGAAAAAGTTTCGATGGGAACATTCTTTTTATAGGAAAGGCACTGAAAGGCGAATTTTTTGTAGAAAAAAGTCGACAAAAAAACTTTTGTGTGGAGAAATTGTGAACATATTTTTCGATAAAAACATCGGCGATGAAAAAATGTTGATGAAGACATTTTGTATTGGAAGGAGGCTTTTGTACATATAGAGTGAAAGTTGATGAGGAGGCTATTCCGGAGGATAAGTGTCGACGAAGACATCCTCCTAGCTAAAGGCTAAATGAGTAGACATTTCTATATAAATAGTCTCGACGAAAAAAGAAGACTGTCAATGAGAACAATTTTCAGTACAAAAATTGCTGAAGGGACATTTTACTATTGGATGAGTGTTGATGGGACATTATTTTATTGTGTCTATATTTTCACTTATGGTGACACTTTTATATAAATAATAATAAGGACTCTTTCATATAAGTAACGTCAATGAGAACACTTTTCCATAGAAAAGGTCAATGAGACACATTTCTTTTGATTATCTGTTGATAAAGATAGGAAAAGTACCAATGAAGATATTATTATTGAACTTTTCGTTGGAGATATCCATCTGTAGAATAAAATTCGGTGAATTCGTCTTTGTTTACCACGACACACTTCCAGCAAAAGTCCCGATGAAGGACCTCTGCTAAGGAGTTGAATATCAAAATATAGGTATTCTACAGGAAAAGTTTTGGTGAGTATATTTCCTGTAAGAAAATGTTTATGAACACATTTTTTAATGGCAAAATGTTGGTAAAGTAGTAAAAGGCTTTCTGTGAGAATTTGGAAAATTTGCTGGTTCAGCGTCTTTTTTGCGGAAAATGTATAAACGAAAGTGCCTTAGATAGCCCGGAGAAAAAAATTGCATATCTACTCGTGTCCTTCAAAAATTTAGAATGGTGTATTTCGCATCTAGACATTTGCCTAAAAGCCCCTAAAAACAGATTTCTTCAGCTGACATACCCGATATTGTACCAGTGGTTCGTTAAGTGGTCAGATATAACAGAAATGTTAAATATCGAATTAATTTTAAAATTTGTTTCTTTTTTAATTCTTCATGAAATTTACAATATTTCGCACGTTTTTGAATTTGAATTTAGGATGTCATCAAAAAATTATTTTTCACACTTTTTAAACTTTTCCTAATACTGTTCATTGTATCCTTTGCATTACGTAGACAAATCTTTGCGTTGAAACTATGTACGATATTTTGGCTGTACTTAATCAAATGTATAACACAATCATTTCTAGAGAATGACACTTCCTTTATTGGCACTTGCTCAAAAAATCGCATAAAAAGGATTGTAAGGATCTTCCAAAAACGGAAGGAAGGAAAACAAATAATTTATGACATTTTGTTGCAAAAAAGTATAAACGACAAATAAATCTGAGGGATTTGGCCATAATAACAATGGATTAAATGCTTATTACAGCTAAAGGAGGCTGCGACCAAACCCCCATAATCTGCAATGGATAAAGGAACGGTGTAAAAAGAGCATTATTATTTCTTGAGGAGTTCATGTTGCGGAAACTAATCCGACTAAACCGTTATTGTGCGTTAGCATAAAGTGAGCCAGGGCCATACTTCATACATTAAATTGATGGAATTCCACAAATACAAAAAAAAAAAATGAAAGGGTCCGAGATGTCATCAATGAAATGTGTGAAAAGGATTAGGGAATTTTTTTGTGACATTTTTGGCAAACTTCCGTAAAATAAGGCAGAGTTTTACATTTCACATTACAGTCAATGTAAAACAAAAAAGGGCATCTTGTGAGAAACACCTTTTCTTGCACATAACGGTATTGGAATTCCGTCAAAATCCCCTCAAGTGCAACAGTATTTAGGCCATTGAAGGTGGGAAAAGAGTTAAGTTACAAACAAATACAAATGACAGGATCACAAATCAAATCCCTGAGAAAGCAACAAAAGAGTTTTTGGCATTCACATCAATTTCATTGTGTTCGATTGGTGAATCCCACTCAACGGTAGTCGTCATCATATTCTGATGAAATATTAAAGATTCCCCCGTAAATTCACTTAATAGACGACAAAATATGGTGGCATTTTATTGCATTTTTAATGAAGTGTGAATTTACTTAATCGGCTCGAAATGACAGTTAATGATGTATATTCATTTCATTGAGTGTTTGAAAACGGTTAAATCTGTTTCAATCCAGACTTTGGGTGACAGCCAATAAAGAGATGATCAAAAGGGGTATGGAATTAAATATATTTGAGATGTTTTTAATTCTAGATGGAAACATCGCATTGAAGTATTCGCAAGCTAAGTTCGAAATTGAGGCCAGAGAGTAAGAAGCAAGTTGCGGGAGCGGCATAGCTATCAATCGGAGCTAATTTGATTGGTTTAACAAATATAGTTGATCGGGGGATGTAAGCAGTTTCAATAGTTCAGGAAATCCTCACTCCAAGATCATTTACGGAAATCTGGACGGCCTGTACTGTATATTTATGATCGTGGTGGAGGAGGTGTGGCACAACGCTCTACATCGGTGTGAAAGAGGAGAATTACCATTACCATACAGAGCAATAATAGTGACCAAGGATATGAATGATCTGTAGAAAATAAAACCTATACCACCTTATTGGTGTTTAATAAATCGATGCGTTATTGGTTGTTTTGTGGGTGTATTTTCTCATGTAGTTGTGATCTTTGTAACACAACATCTCACTTATTCTTCTGCAAAATATATTGTCAACAGAACAGAGGACAATCCTTGATAGACATGTAGTTAATTTCCAACATCATATACTGTCGTATAAGATTGATATGATACAAAAAATATAAAAATTATATCATCATTGCTCCCATTGGGTTAAACCTGGACTTTGGTGTCCACTATGCCCACTAACTCTTATACATCAAATGAGTTATAAGAACTAATGTTTCAAAATGTATATTTCTAGGAGCAAAAAAATAAGGAGAAAGGGATATAAATGGTGCCATTGTGAAAAAACGGCTAAAGCCAGAATCATAGAAACTGGTCCCTGGTTATAGAGGTTTATTGAGAAAAAAAAAACATCTAAAAAGGGATAAAAATGTTATCATCGCTCCACTATAATGACTATAGCTACCCTAAAGGGTAGGCGCATGATAAGAAAAATGTGTCTAAAATCATACTTTTAGGTATAGAAACAGGATAGAAAGAGATAAAATTGGGATCACCGCATAAAACTACTAAAACTACTACTATAAAAATTGGTGCTTACACTCACTCCTTTCATCTGCTTATAGAGTAGGAGCCCGTTATGAATTATATCTCCTATATTATAGTCTTTAGGCACAAAAACAGGGTAAAAAGCGATAAAAAATTACACTTTCGGTCAGAAAAAAGAGCTAAAACAAAAAAAACAAGCAGTATCCTACAACTAGATGAGTAATTAGAATAGGATTTTGCGATATTCGATATTTTAGAGGGTAAAATACGGACGTGGGGATACGAAAATGGTACCATTATTCATCATAAACCGATGAAGCTGGATTCATAGGCAGGAGATAAAAATCGATTTTCCGAAATTGGTACTTTGATAGAAAAAAACAGGGAATAAAGTGGCAAAACTGGTACCATAACCTACCAAAAAAGTCTAAATCGAAAATCAGTCTATCCTTATATTGCAGACTGGCCTTAATAAGAGATCAACGAAACTTTTATAGTTAGGGATAAGTATGGACAGAAATGGGGGAAAATCGTATCATTGTTCACCGCAATGACTCAATATGAGACGCGTTTACAAATTTCTACTTTTTGGATACATTAAGGAAGGGAACAAAAATGATTTAATATAATCGAAGGACGGAATGAAGGTTAGTCGAAGGTTAGAGTCAAAAACCCCTTTTCCGACAAATGCAGCAAATATTTCCCAACGTTAGCATTGTTTTTCAGTCCCAAAACGTTTCCATTTTTCCATTTAGAACAGCTCTCGACTTAAGTTAGACGTGGTGTCGAAGAGACCAAGTGCTTTTTAGCTGCTACGCGTCACAACAAATTATCGCACGGCGTCAGGAACTGAGAAGTTGGTTAAATTGATATTTTCCCATTAGATTCTTTCGTACATGAATAGTCCAGAAAATGCTTGATGCGGGAACCGCTCACTCTAAGAAAATGCTGACAGTTGCTTTGGGGGATTGGATCATTAGAATTTGGATAGTTCGATGGTGCACCGTTAACGAAATAATGAGGAGAGATATTTACCAAAAGAAACTAAATTATGAGACAACAGTGTCTTATGATGAATGATCTGGCAAATCATATTATTTATATGTAATTTTGCCATCAGAACTATTTGCATATTATCAAGCCACAAATTTATTGCTGTTCAATTACTACAATTTCTTTTTTTTAATTATAAATACATTTTGCAAACACTTCATGTGCCACTATAGTGCATTATAGGTAGCAAAAATCACTAATTTGAAGATTTTATGGGTTTTAACTCTACTGTTCTCATAAATAGCTGAAAAGAGAAAAGAGACGTTAAGAAAAAAAAATAAAAAAATAAAAAAAAAAAATAAAAAAAAAATTAATAAATAAAAAGCATTCTTTCAGCAACTTGTTGATATGCCCTCACATATTCTGACATTACTACTTTGGTTTTGTAATATGCTGTGCGAATGGACGAACATGTTCCTTTGCAAATTGTTTTTGGACTTGAAATTGATGGACGAGTCTATAAACTCCCATCAAACCTGAATGTAAAGAACAAAAGAACTGGAAATTCTTAATTGTGTGCGACTAAAATTATCAGTCTGTAAAACCGCAAGCGAATAAGATTGGAATGTAGTGATGAAATGTACTTCGCATTTAAGGTAAAAAAGGGATACGCAAGCAAAGTTAATGCTACACAGAAGAAAAAAATAATAATTTTCAAAGGTAGTCCGATGTTGTAGGATGTTACGTCCCGGTTATAAGTAGTTTCTAGGCTAAACGCTTTCGAAAATTTTCCAGTTTTGTGAAAGTTTTTTTGTGGAAACAAATTTCACATGATTGATTTTCCTTATAATTTGTATGCGGTTTTCCTCCTAAAATATGTAATAAAATATATATAAAACCGCTATTTTTTGTTTCTACACAATTTCAGACAAATGCTTAATTCTTACGTTCCCAAAACTCCGTGAAGAAACATTTAAAATAAAAGTCAATACAGTGGCTGAAAGTTGAAATAAAGAACAGCTTTCAAAATCTTCAGGACGATATCATACAAGGGATGATCGGATAGAGAATGTGGGAGTTATTGCTTCAACTCCAATTAATAAAATAAAGAACAAAATTCCCATTACTTGATTTAAAAAAACTAATAGATGGCATTTTATAGCTCAATGTCAAGAATGCAAAATCAATGGATTGTTTTCGAAAGCTTTTAGTTTCCTCTTACTATTGTACTGAAAAGATAAGAGTGAAAAACGAATAATTCCTATTTTTGTTGCAGTCAATGAATTAGCAGTTAGAACAATTCGATCCGACAATGTATTAGACTGTGTCAATTTTTAAGAAATTTTATAAAGACTTACAGCAGTTATTGGGTGTACCAGCCAGACAGATGGACGTCACTCAATCGACTTAAAAAGTCCTAAAGAGTATGTGGTCAAAAGATAATTGGTGTTTCAGATCCTTTCTTCTGGATGCTACAAATGATGAAATAACCAATGATATATATCTTCATCCCTTCGAATGAAGGTAAAAATATTTTTGAAATTTGATACCTCCACATTATTCAAATTGAAACCTTTGGACACTTAGACAACTTTGGACAACTTAGGAACGTATGTGATTTAGAGCGTGAAACATTTCCCAAAGACGAGAAGAGACAACGACATTCCCGACGGTATAAAACCTAATGTCTCGCTAAGTGGCGACCTGGCTTGAATAAAGTAAGTAATACATATGTATTTATCACATCCAACCGCAAAAAAAGAATATTTCAAAATAGTTCAAAGTACTGATACCGCTAATATTGCAATTTGCGAAATAGAATTTTACACAAACCCAATTTCCGGTATTTAGAAAAATATGAAATTATTTGGTTTTTAGCAAGTGAATCATCCACTTGGGACATACTCATAAGAACATGTGTACATCATCCCATAATAAGTTCATTATCTAGGTCCACATGTCAGAAGAAGACAGTAAGCAAGACACATGTGCATCAACCCCAATATGTATGTAAATGCCACTTGCCAATGGCACTTACTTACTTTAGGCATTCAATTCTTGTTAACTCAATGAAATGGCTGAGATATGCAAAATTATGTGCATTTCCTTGTAAAAAGGATATGACAAAAAGGAAGTTCTTTTTTTTGTTAACTAAATAAAAGACCGAGTCTTTACAAGGATTAAGAAATGTAAATGAAAAGGATTTAGAGGGAGCTAACAACAAACAAAGACTGTTTGCTTTGCCAAACTCTACTACTGAAGATTTCATAAATGATCAAGCCAAAAATGATAGTAATAGTTCTTGGCAACTTCTTTGCAATTGTTATTCTACCATAATGCTCTGTTGTTGTTATTGAACAACTCTCTTACAAAAATAATACAAACACAATATCTAGTGATGTTTTTGTTAGAATATTTTTAGGATGCTGTTACCAAGTCTTTGCTACTTTACTTCAACCAAAAGATTCTCCCCAACGACACTTCAGTGAATGGTTGAATGAGTGCTAGTTTAGAAAACCCGGAAATTTAAATCCAAACAACTGAACCGCAAAGATTTTTTAATACTGATAATTTTATTAGGATTACTTTTGATATTTGCAAACAAGAAATCGCCGTTATTGGCAACATTTTAACATTTCCAAATATGTTTTGTATTGTTAAATTAGTGCGGTTTCTCAGAGAGGACATTATTGTAATTAGGATTTCCATTTTCAGTCGACATCAAAAAGGACATTACAGCAAATGTCAACAAAATTAGAGAAAAAAGTACATCACGTGATACTTGAAAGGTAAATGATATTTTGGCTAATAAACCCAGAATAATGGCAACTAATATTGATTTCATAGATAGATAATTACGGATTGATTTCATTACTATTGGCGAAATGAGTAGGATATAGAATTGTGACCATTATGACCATTATCCATGCCGTTGAGTTCTTGAAGTTCAACAACATTCTATAGAGGACGATGGAGCGATATGGTCAACTATAAATTTGGCCTTCTTTTATGTGCGATAACTTAAGTTACGTACGAAATAAGAAAAATAATTTCGCACTTAAGTTCTGAGTCCGAAGTATTAAAACTGTAGAAGCTTCACTATGGGTGATCAAAACATGAAATTGTTAACAAACACTAATTTGTTAACTAATTTTTTTTTTATAATGCTTGGACATTGTCGTTATGAAATACAATATTATTTAAATGGCCGTCTCTGAATTGGTTGCAGCAATGAATTATTTTGAGGTAGTTTTCGACCGCTTTTTCGCATTTTTCGGGCGAAACGTTTGGGGATTATTTGCGTAAACACGGTCTTTGAAATACCCCACAAAATAAGTCTAACGGCATTAAATCGCATGATCTTGGCGGCCAATTGACGTCGCCAAAACATGAAATCACTCTTTCTGGAAACTTCTCATCATGCGTTCTGCGGTTGTCAAACGATCCACATTCGTATATGGCAGACATTTCACTAACACTTCAGATGATAGGTATTCAACAGCTGGCAGTCTTGCCAGACCGGCGGTTTTGAAACCACTAAATGGATAACCCCATATTAGAGTTTTGCACTGGTAAAATGTTAACTAGATTTTGCTATTTTATTGTATTATATTTTATTTATTACACGCCTCGAGTAGAAAACAATACCAAACGCTTTGGCCGCTGCACTCCTTATCCAATTTATGGAATAACTCATTGCAAGTGTCTCAAAAGAGTAATACTTGCAAAAGAATTTTAGTTGTCCTCTTTCGTATCGTTCATCGGCTTCATTGTTGAAGATTTGTCGCGCTGCAGTGCAGACGATTACTTTCCTCTCGCAGACCCCCAGAACTGGTTCATCTGATAGTATTATAATCCAAGATTCTGTGATCCTGTACTGTACTACAATACTACCTGTCCGATATTTTTCATTAAATCACGTGCGTTGTTCATAGTATATGGTTAAATTTTTAGATGTAAGTTTTTTAGGTTGGCAGCACTGGTTAGTAATGGCGTCCAAACGTCATCTGTCAAAGTAAAAAGTGTACAGTATACTCTGCCATTTCATCATGGAATGATGAATGACCTACCACAACGTCTAATTTTTGGTCAACGGGCCTTATAAAAGCTCAATGAAAATACGCTGTTTTATCGAAAAATTGTGTTTAGCGATGAGGCTCATTTCTTGCTGAACGGATACGTACACAAGCAAAACTGTCGCATCTGGAGTGATGAAACAGCCACATGCCATACATGAATTACCGAAGCATCCCGAAAAAACGACAGTCTGGTGTGGTTTATGGGCTGGTGGCATCATCAGTCCATATTTATTCAAAGACGACCGTGGAAGAAACATTACCGTCAACGGCGAACGATATCGAGCCATGATATGTGATTTTTTTTGCCCCAATTGGCTGAGTTGAACTTGGTTGACATGTGGTTTCAGCAAGACGGTGCAACATGTGAAACAATGGATATGTTGAGGGATGAATTTGGTGAGCAGCTTATCTGCGGATTTGGCCCTGTGAGTTGGACCCCAAGATCTGGCGATTTAACGCCTCTTGATTATTTCTTGTGGGGTTATGTCAAGTCGTTAGTCTATGTGGACAAACCGAACACTATTGAAGCCTTATAGGATAACATAACACGCGTTACTCGTGGAATACAGGCCGAAATGCTGGAAAAAGTGACGAAAAATTACACCTTCCGAATGGACATTTTGAGACGAAGCCGCGGACAAAATTTACATGAAACTATCTTCAAAAATTAAATGGCAAATACTAATTTATCGATTCCAATAAAAATCTTAATATATGATGCAAATTTAAGTGTTTTATTCGATTTTTAAAAAATCTACGATTAAAAAATCACCCTTTAGTTCCTGTTTAACAGCAATATTCTTTTTCTAATCGTACGTTCACTCGAGGCAATGATGGTATATACGATTTCAAGCAGCCTCAGTTGCAACACTCAGAAGGTCGCTTCTAAAATACCAAATATTTTCTGATCAAGTATATCGCATGACTTTTTAAGTCGTTTGAACGATGTCCGTCTGTCTGGCTGGCTGGCTAGTAGATACGATAACTGAAACTTCTTAAAACATTGCATTGCCTAATATTTTGCTACGTCATTGCAAATGAGCAATATCAACCCAACCCCTCTTGTACCTCCCACACAAATTGATCGATTTTTGAAATTCATTCGTAGACAGCTGTAATTAAGGCGTTTGCGTATTATATTGCTTTATAACACATGGCAGATTTTAAAAAAGTTGATCAGTCAACCACTATCCTTCTGGAATTGTAATAGTTTTTACCACTTGAAAACTAATTAATATGACGATATTTATCACATTTCATGATGACTATTTTATGAAGATTAAGAAAGGGCATTGCCTCGATTTGTCACAACTTTTGATTGAAATCCTGTTAATGGTTAAAATATCACTTTAGCTCATGGAATAGAATCAATTTACATGGGGACTATGTCAACTTGTACGACTACGACTGCATAACAAGTGGAAAGGCGTTATAATTTCGGTCGGTCTGAAACTTAAATTACTTTTGGCCATCATAAACTGCGATTCATAGTGTCGTGGGTGATGTACCGAATACTCGTCAGATAAGCGTTTGTGTCAAAAGTCATTTTTTTATATATGATGTTTTGAATTACCATGATTTAAAGCCTATTATTTAGAATTTTCGACAAACATACCAGAACTGTGCCCTACAAATGTCAACTATCATCAATATGGTAAAAATGTTAGTCAAATTCTTAAAACAGGAAAGCAAAAATTCCAATTTGGAAATGTCTACTTGATCTCATAGCTAATTAAATTCTGCACACTATCAAGAAATTGTCTTTTGTTAACGAAAACATTTTAAAATTGTTGCCAAAACCAAAATTTTAAATATTATATTTTTAAAGAGCTGGGTTCAGAATTTACAAGAGTTTTTTTTACTATTTTTTACCCAAGTTCCAACTTGATATGCCTATGACAATGATATATTTTTGTGCAAACTTATAGCCTCCTACAAAAAATTTGTGTCAAATTATTTATTGCAAATGGAATTTTCTATGCTATACCGCTGAATTCAATGAATGAATTAAAAGCGATCGTGATGGGGTAGAAGATTTGTCTCGCTCTGTGCGGCCATCAATGTCTTTAGTTCAAGTTAAAATATTGATAAAACGATGGAAATGTGGCTAAAAATCGCAGTTCAAAGTTGAGAGAGAAAGTTCGTACCATCTTGCGGTATGAGACGGGTAGCCGATCGATTAGTTCTGAGAGACCTGAACTTTCGTCAAACATTCAGTCAATAAAGATAGCTGAAGAAATATAAGTCAA
Source organism: Philornis downsi (assembly GCA_019455685.1). NCBI lineage: Eukaryota > Metazoa > Arthropoda > Insecta > Diptera > Muscidae > Philornis > Philornis downsi. Next base: position 4,012,494 of record JAHXMU010000099.1, on the reverse strand, counting down.
TTCCGCACTCATAAAATGCATTATAACTCATGACGAGATATGGATTTACGAGTTTGACATGCAAAGCATTCTGCAAGCTACAAGCGGAAAGGTGTCCTCGAACTGAAGAAACATAGCATAAGATGATGTTGACCGTTGTCTTTGATTATTGTGATGTTGTGCACTAAAGCTAAATGGTAACTAAAGAGTATTATCTTGGCGTTATGCCACGTTCGAGAAAGCAAACTAGCGAAAAAAGGAATTCGCCTCCTTGATTTTGCATCACGAAACAAAACTCATTGTGCTATCATTGTGAACAAATTTCTGGCTAAAAACTCAAAAAATGTCACCGAACAACAACCGGATTCACCGTTACATCAGGCACCTGTTCTCAGTCGAAAGAATGTGTTTGAAAAATGTTTTAATGTTTGAGAAGAAGGCGAGAAAATAAATTGTAATTAATAATAAGCATTTTGTATTTTGTTGTCCAATTTTTGGTACTGACTTATAGAATGTATGTAGATTTTTACAACGATTTATGAGGTCCCAGATGTTATAAATGAAAATCTATATAAAATTCAGCTGATCCGACACTATAGTAATCTATATCAGTTATTTCTTTCAATAGAAAATTTTGTTGAGCAAGTCAAACGTAATATTGGATGTCAGCAGCAACGTACACGGAAGACACAGAATCTTCATCTTGTCTATGTTGATTGACTGATAGTGCTGGTATTTTAAATAATTTTTAAGTTTGATAATGAAACCCATAGGATATTTGGTTTTACATTTACGTAGTTATTTGCCATGGCAGTTTACTGACCTCTAAGGAAAGTGACGCCCAATTGTCTGTTAATCATATTGATAGTCTACATAAATACTTCCAAATGATGACAGTTTATTTAATTTTATCATCAAGAATGAATAATATTCAACTAGGTCGTTTTCCCCCACATTTGTGGAAGAACTTAAATATTTATTCGGGAAATAAGAAGTCATTTGATGTATCGCAACGTGAAACAAATATGTGTACTTTAATATTTAATTTTATATTTGGATAAAGGTTCGTCAAAAAATCAAATCAATTGATAGCTTGTCAATGAGATTTAAGTTCAAAGCAAACTAATGGCCTGGTGACAAAATGTCTGATGTAACTAAATTTGTCATGTGATTGTTATATATGGGAAGAATGACAAGACGGATTGACGGTTCAGCTTAGACTAACTTTATTAAAAGAAATAACAGTAGTAGTGAGAACACTATCATAAGGACAATAAGTAGGGTTACCATGTGATACAAATATATTCATTACATTCCTCACCGTTTTTATAAACAGATGTATATATAAAATTGCTAAATATTAATAAATTTACTTTATAATACAATTGAATATGGTAACTCCACAATACGTATAAACATTTTATGTAATTTTGATTAAAGCTATAACTTATATATTTCTAAGTAATGTGGAAAGCGCAAATTAATAATACTTCTTTTACAATTCTTCCTCTCTCAATTTTCTTGCCTTACTTCTAGTCATTTTATCAGTTACAGCTTCATTCTCTGATCGTAACCTCTTTCTCTTGACATCACAATAAGTTAATGTTTGACTTTGAAAATATTTAGTTTTGCTTTTTCGTAATTGATCAACGTGTGCGTGCTTTTGATTACCGTTTACAATAACAAGATATCGTATATTACTCAATTTCTTCAGAATTTTCCCCGGAATCCATTTCACATAATTGGAAAATACGTTTCTATATAAAACAACTTAATTTTCTTTAAACATGCGAGTTTGTGGTACTATATTTTCTGGTTGAATTTGATTGCAAATAGGTTTCATATTCTCCATAGACTCCTCTTTCTACCCCCTTTCAACAAACACGTCCAGAAGAAAAAAGAAGAAGCAAAAAATTGTTCTACTATCAACCGTCAATTTTTTAAGAGATTGCTTAACGGTTTGGACTGCTCGTTCAGCACTGCCATTCGATTGTGGGTGATATGAAGGTGACTTTAACACGTTAATTCCATTTGAATCACAAAATTTAATAAAATAACTCGAATTAATGGTGAACCGTTATCACTAACTATAGTATTAGGCAATCTTAAGACCACAAATATATTTCGTAAATTTTGACATACTTCTTTTGCATCGGTTTTCTTCATAATTACACAATCAATCTATTTCAATAACACATCAAATAAAACCAATATCGTTACATTGCCAATTTTGCAAAAATCTATGTGAATTCTCTCAAATGGGTAATTTGTTTGTTTCCGTTTTGTTAAAATGGGTTTTGGTGAGTTTTGAACGATTTGCCATGGCTCGCATGTATGAACAAAATTGTCTATATTCTGGTCTATACCAGGCCACTAAACGTATGTGCGTGCAAGACATTTCATTCTAACAATACCCACATGACCTTCATGTAATAAATCTAATACCTTATATCTTAAAGTCTCTGGTACAATAAGCCGATTTGCATAAAAAAGACAACCCTCTTCTGTACCTAGTGAGTCTCGTTTTTTGTAATAAGGAACTAACACTGTTCTAACTCTCTGGGGCCACTTTCCGTTAGATACGTAGGCAAACGTTTCCGTCAAAACATCATCTTTTCTAATCTCCTCCTTTACATCCCTCACACTCAATGGAAAATTAATTGTGCTAATGACATTTATTCGTATTTCTTCTACTTCTGTTGGGAAATTTAGAGGCAATCTAGATAAACCATCCGCATGTCTCATTTCTGAGCCTTTTTTGTAACAAATTGTGTAATTATACATAGACAGTATTATTGCCCAACGCTGCAGACGATTCGCAGCCACAGGCGGGACGTCTTTTTTATCTCCAAAAATGGCACGTAATGGTTGATGGTCGGTTTGTATAGTAAATGGAAGACCATATATGTATTTGTGGAACTTTTTTACAGCAAATATTATAGCCAGAGCCTCTCTATGGAGTTGGGAATAATTCTTTTCAGCTTCCGAGAGCGTACTTGATACAAACATAACTGGTTTTTCTTTGCCATCAATTACATGTGACATCACCGCTCCAACTCCGTACGGACTCGCGTCGCATGCTATTATTATGGTCTTTCTTTTTGCTTCTTTGAAATGCATCGGAATGAAGCTTCCACCACTTCCACTGTTGATTTTTACCATTTAGTTCATATAAACAAGCCAATTCGCCCGATAGATTTGGAATATATTTATGATAAAAATTGATCATACCTAAATATGAAGCCAATTGTGATTTATCTACTGGTTCTGGTGCCTCTAAAACCGCCTTTATGCCGTCTTTATTTGGTGAAATTCCCCGACTACTGATAGTGTATCCTAAATATACTAATTCATGTGCAAAAAGTATACATTTTTCCTCATTCGCTCTGACATTATACTTTGTTAATCTTTCAAATACCTTTTCCAAGTTTTCTTTACATTCATTTATATCTGAGCCTCCAACCAATATGTCATCAAAATATATGTGGACCTTGCCCAAACCCTTCAAAATCTCACATATTATGCCATTAAATATTTGAGGCGCGGTTTTGAGTCCAAATACAAGTCTTGTATATTGAAATAATTCGACATGGGTGTTGATAGTTAGTAATTCCCGCGATCTTTCCGACACTTCTACTTGAAGATACGCACCCATAAGATCAATTTTACAAAAAACATTCCATCCGGCCATATTTGCAAAAATGTCATCCATTTTCGGGATTGGAATGTGTTAACAAATTTATTAATGGTTATTTTACAATTAACACACAATCTGACTGAACCATTAGATTTATTGACAACCACCAACGGGCTAGCCCATTTACTACGAGTAACTGGCATCAAAACACCCTCATTACACAATCTCTTAATTTCCTCTTCAACTTTAGACCTTAACCCATAAGGTACCACACTGGGCTTACAAAAAATTGGATACGAATCTTCCCTTAATGTGATTTCACTTCCATTAATGTGCCTTTATTACAGCATTGTAATCTTTTTCAAATACACTTTTATATTTGTTTTTAAACTTTATTATGCTATAAACATCATTTATGTTATTACACGGAAACTCCGGCTCCATGAAATTAAAAAACTTACGCCACGAAGGTGTTAATATGTCTAACCAATTTCGACCAAGTAAAGGAGCAAATTTGCCATAAGTATTTAGTACTGTTAATTCCAACTTATAGTTTTGATTACCTACAAAAACATTTACCGTCACTTTTCCAAAAGTTTCTAAGCAATCGCCTGAAATTAATTTCATTTTTCTGATATCTTTTGTAATCATAAGACTTTTAAAGTAATTTTCAAAACAATTCAAATTAATAATAATTTCACATGCACCTGTATCTACTTCGAACTCTATCCAGTGGTTTTCAATCTTTAATTTAATTTTGTGTGGGTGATCACTGTGAGTTTTGCAATTATTTATGTACCCATATTCAAAGTAATCCGTATTCTCCGCCTCAGCAGCTTCGAGACTATTTACGTGAACATTTTGTCGTTTTCTGCAATACCTTTTGATATGACCGTAAGCTCCACATTCATAACATCTTACGTGTCGCTGTCGATAGTGATATTTTTGCTGCTGCTGTTGATGATGCTGCTCTTGCTGTTGCTGATTGTGATGATATCGCCGTTCTTCACTATAATTTGTTTTTGGTTCTTTGCTTATACTTCTTCCACGATATTCTCTTTGCTCGTCACTGCGCTGTCGACGATTGTTAACTGCATTTATGTTACCGTCCCCCGAATTACCCTTTAACATGTTTATGTCGCTGCTTGTCATCTCCATTGCAATTGCTACCTCCGTTGCTTTATTAAACGTTTTAATTTTATCATCATTTAACATGTGGTTTTGCGTTCTGGAACATTTGATACCACAGACAAACTGAATTAGAAGTGCTTTGTCTTGAAACGTACCAAATTCACAATGCTGTGACAAATGTTTCAGTTCCACTACATATTCCTGTTGCGGTTCATCATGATTCTGCATTCTTTTAAAAAAATTGAAACATTCAGCAATCACGTTCTTTTTTGGAGCGAAATGATTTCTTAATTCCACAATTAGGTCTTCATACTTTATAGAAGCATCTGTCTCCACTTTTGGGGCTATAATTGAAGTTAGCACTTTGTACAAATCTGGTCCTCCCCAGCTCACCAAAAACGATATTTTTGAACTATCATCCACAATCTTATTAAGGGCAAGCAGATGATTCAGTCTCCGGATGTATAACGAAAAATCTTCACCCAACGTGAAGAATTCGATACTGCTCATAACAATTTGCCTTTCCGACATTATTTTATTATTATTGGTTTTAACTAAAATGTATTTAGTTAGTATAGGACAACAACTCAGCACAAGCGGCAGAAATTTATATCATTTCAATATTCTAGTCTAGGGTTACCATGTGATACAAATATATTCATTACAGTGATAAAGAATTGCTTGCAAGTAAAACGATGCATAATGAAATAGTGATATAATTTCGATAAATCTTGGAAATAAATCTGCAACATTTGAGTAATTGATTCTATTTGAAAGAAAATTTACAGAGATATAGTTGAACTTGATATACGAGTAGTGTTCAAAAAAAAAAAAAAGGGAACTTTTAATTTTTCTCAAAAAATATTTATTTATTCATCAATTTATATTTCATCTTCTTCAAAGTAGTCCCCTTCAGATATAATACATTTGTGCCAGCGTTTTTTTCAATCCTCGAAGCAGTTCTGATATGCACTTTTTGGTATGTTCGTGAGCTCTCTCAGCGATTCGGTTTTTATCTGTTCAATCGTCGCAAAACGCCGTGCTTTCAGGTGTCTCTTCAATCTTGTGAACAGGAAAAAGTCGCAGGGAGCTAAATCTGGTGAATACGGTGGCTGAGACATGATAACGGTGTTGTTTTTGGCCAAATAATCTCTCACAAGCAAAGATGAGTGATGCAAAAGCCATGATTTTTTTTTCCACAATCCCGGCCGTTTTTTTCGTATTGCTTCACGCAAACGGCGCATAACTTCAAAGTAATACTCCTTATTTACTGTACGATCTTGTAGTGAGAACCCCTGATGCACTACGTGATGGTAATCGAAGAAAACAGTGAGCAAACCCTTGACATTTGATCGAACTGCTTTTTTTGGTCTTGGCTCTCCTGGACTCTTCCATTGGGATGATTGGGCTTTGGGCATGATTCGTCACCAGTTATGACCCTGTTAAGCAAATCTGGATCATCGTTGACGTCATTCAACAATTCCTGCTCTTGCCACTTTGTTTTTGGTCAAAATTCAGCAATTTTGGAACGAAATTTTGGAATTTCCGAAAAGATTGCATGGCATGAGCCAACTGATATGCCGACATCCTCAGCAACTTCTCTAATTGTGATTCGACGATTCTCCATAACAAATTTTTTCACTTTCTCAACATTTTCATCGGTTGTTGATGTGCTGGGGCGTCCAGAGCGAGCGTCGTCATTCACATCTTCTCGGCCTTCTGTGAAGAGTTTGTACCACTTGTAAAAGTTTGTACCACTTGCCACTGTCAACATTTCAAGTGTTTTTGAGCACTTAATTCCATTTTTTACACTAAATTTGATGCAACTTTTTTGATCCATTTTTTCGATAGCAGAAAATCGCCGAACGCGCAAAACAACTTTTGACCAAATGTGTTTCATGGCTTCTTAAGTCAATTGAGGGATGTCCCGCTGCCTGGCTGGCTGGTAAGCATGATAAAACTATTTTTTTAATCTGCCTAATATTTTAACAGGTTGTATCCGAGAATTGCAAATGGGCTCTACCAACTCACCACTTTGGTACCTCCCACACAAATTGCCAGATGCCATGAAAAAGAATTTTTAACTTACATTTTTGTGCCTTATGTGCAAATAGCCGATTTAACCTATGCATTCTTTGCTTCATCTCTTTTCTTTAGCTGCACTATATTTAGTCAAATTTGGTACACAGTAAGGGTTTGGAAAAATAAGAACGCAAAGCGAGTTGCCATACCCCTTTTTTCTTATGGAGAACATGACCATATCCTTTCTGGTATCTCCCATACTTCACATCTTGCAATTAAACTGGACCATCTCAAGAGTTTAGTGAACTAAATTCTGAGAATGAAAATGGGGGCACTGATAACACGTCGCATACACATTAAACGTCTGGAAAAATAGGGTCTCTGAAAGAAAATTAAGCGTTTTGCTACTCCATTTATGGTATCTCTCATGCAAATTCAATTCAATTTCAATTTTTTATGTAAATTTTCTGCAGCAATCCTTAATTCATAGACCGCAGTTACCTACGTTTTTGTCAAGTTTATTGCATTATAAAGCTTGGTGAAATTAAAAAAACATTCGGGCAACGCTCTCTCTGGTAACTGCCATACAAATTACCTATTAGATTTATTTCATTTCTTTTTTTCAAGTGCATCTAATTCAATATATTATAATTTAGCATGTATCTGGCATATAGTAAGCATAGCTATGCAAGTGAAAATGGTTTGTGCTGTGCAATTTATCCAATTTAGCAAAAATCTAAGTCCCTCTATGATTTCTAAGCGGACGTCATCAAAAAGTTGTAATATTAGTTCCTGTTTACGAGAAAGTAACGATTCCATATCGTCCCACCTACGCACTATTAAATACGCGTTCCTATTTCTATTCCTTTAACTGTTAAGAATATAGCTTTATTCCAACACTCAAGTAGTGAGATACTTCGTGAAATGTACACTTGAACTCACGTGAAGTAGCTAACACAAGTTCAGTACTTATTTTGATCTCACTCTGTTAAGAACAGCGCGAAACCTACACTATCACCCCACAAAGAAAGGAAATATATATGATCCCATATACATAAGCAGAAAGGTAAACCGTTCAATAAAAAGAAGTTTCTATCGAAATTCTAACCCCCCGTGTTTCCATTTTCTAACTTCCAATTTTTTTAAACCACTTGCCATAACCCCCCGTATTAACAGTTCTTTTAACGCGTTTTCTGTCCTGCTGTCATTCCTTGCACTTTTACACCAATGCTGAAGGATTATGGTCGAAGATATATATATAGGTATGTAGGTCACTGTACTTGACTGACATTTCCGAACTGGTTGAAGTTGAAATTGGTAGTTGTTCCCATGAAGCTATGCCAATCAAATTTTTCACAATTAAATTCTCTTAAGAATTTTTCAACCCTAAAGCGATTTTCAAAGGAGTTATGAGGAAATATTCCATTACTCCACAGGAAGTTAATCACAAAATTAAATCCGTTTACTTTCACTAAGATTAATATGACTCCTGACTTGCAATACATTTTTTCAGATTAATATTTTTCATCTCTTTTTACCACCACAATTTTATTTAACGTACATGTTCATACTGATGACAATTTTTAAATAAACACTTCCCCAGGTTTTGTATAATGCAGGATCATTGAATGCACTTGTTAATGGTCAACAAGTGTTTGGATTAGAAGTCATAATCGTTTTCAAACTGAATGCACCTGATGCTGCGTTCAATTTTGTTACAAGTATGTAAGAATACTGTTGAAAAACATTTCCCACCTAATCTAGACTTAAGACGTCAAAACATCTCAATGTTATGAAAGCGATTATGCAAGCGAGAAAACAGCTAATCGATATTTAAGAAATCGTTAATCCTGTGGATCAAGTGCTGGTGGTGGTCTAATAGCCACATTTTACGATGCAAAGTGCTAAGGCCGTCAGTGGAAGTGACGTTGTGGAAAAGTGAAAATAAATCTACTACTTTTGAATGACTGATTCGACTTGAATGGGAATTTACATATACATAAACATGGTTGAAGTGTAGTCGAGCTTAAGTCTGTCTGGGTGGTTAAATCTGGTATCGCAGACGTCGGAATTTGTTGACAAGCTATCAACAAAATGTATGTTACCCGGTTTGAACCATTTTTAGAGGAAACAAAACAATACCTCTTGCAGCGGCGTATGACGTACCTAACTCTCCAACTTGTTTACTGAATACTTGTTGTAATTTGCTTGATAAACTTATTATAAATGTGTTACGATTTTAATATAATTTGTCAATTGTTATTGGAGAAACTTAAGAGATAAAGCTGTCGTCTGTTAAGAGTATTTCATTCTCTTTGCCAGCAAATGCGCCTTAAAGTAATAAAATGTATTACTTATCTAGACGGTGACTAAAATAGAAATTTATATCTATTATGCGCAGCAAGTGGAAAATAATTCTAAGCTTTCCAGTCTTCTGCACTCATTCTTCATTAATTCATTTCGAACTGGAAGTTGTGATGATGTTTTAGAAACCTAGACTTTTCATAAAGCCTCCTTCTGCGACGCCCATCGATTTCTTTATCAAAAACTTTTTACTCTGAAGCATTCCCGTTCATCCACACAACTTGGCCCAACCAACGCAATCACTGTATTTTGATTCGTGTGGCCATTTACTTCGTCAATATTTTTACGGGATATTTTTTTTGTCGAAGACTATCAGAATCGACTCAACTACGAGGGCGGCCAAAAAACTGACGTATATATGGTGCCAGTAGCTTGAAAAAAATTATAAGCGGCAACCTTATAAAACATTTGTTTTAAGTTTTAAGGCGCCAAGTGGTTTATTTTTATTTGAGCCATTAAAAGTAAACGATCTCAGTGAATTTGTGAACATGGAAAAAATTGGTCACCGTTTTGTAATTCATTATTTCCATATGAAAGGTCTGACTTCAACCAATATCATACCGAGCTCGATACTACTCTGGGGCAGTCTGCTCCTTCGTTTGCGACTGTAAAATATTGAGTAGAAGAATTTAAACGAGGTCGTACGAGCTGCCAGGACGAACATCATAGTGGTCGACCAATTATGATGTCGCCGCAAGACAGTTAAGCAAATCCATAAAATGGTATTGGATGATCGTCGGCTGAAGGTGCGTGAGTTAGTTCGTCATTTCAAAAAATGCTACACATCGTATATATACCGAAGATTTGAAGATGAGAAAGCTGTGCACAAGACGGGTGTCGCTCGTGCTTTCAATAGAGCAAAAACAGCGTCGTGAAGATGTTTCAGTAGAGTGCTTTGTGGCTAGTTTTGCCAGGTCGGCTAGTTTTGGGACTGCGTTATTTGGTTGGGGTTTGGTTCTGTCTCTAGAACCACTTTTGCTGACTCTTTCTCAATGTTTGAAAAGGCTGCAGTAACATCTAGCAGTTTCTTGCTAATTCTTATCAGCGTGCGCATATAACATAAGGCTTTCATTGGAGATGATACCAATAGTGTTTACTGCAGAGTTGTTCATAATAATCTCCAGAATTAAGTATATTGAAGAGGTGACATATTAATTTATCTCTTCTGTCTGAAACCGTAAACGGTTAGGCCTATTTACAAAAGATTATTCATATAATTTATGAAGTACTGGGGTAAAAATTGTTGGAAGCAGCTTTGTAACCGACGAATAGGCGTTGCGTGTAGATCTATTTTTTTTCTTGAGCCTTGTGAATATTTGATCAGTTGTAAATTTACCAGGTATAAAACCATGGTGATAAAATCCGATTAGATAGAGCATATCGCTTAAAATATTGATACAATATTAATACTAGTTGATAATTGGTGCACATATTTGGATCGTTTTTACTGGACATTATACTCATAAGTTTCAATCATTGGTCATCACCTCATCTTCAACGGTTTTAAAGATTTTTTCCGGCAAACCCTTCGCACACACAGCTTTGTCGTAAATCGTTTCAAAACTCAACTTGGCACAACCTAAAATTATTCTGATGGTAGCCGGTGATTGTAAAGGGACTATATTAATCCAGTCCTTCTTGTACCTTCCATACAAATTGGCCGATTTTTCGAAATTCAACTTTTTCCTAGTACTCCACAATTCGTTGTCCGCGATAGCTGGCATTTTTGCCCACTGTGTTACTCTGTCAACCCAATTGACAAGTTTGATTCTGAAAATGAAATCGGCTAAGAAACCACACACCTTCTGGTGCCACCCATACAAATGGCTGATTCAAACCCTATATTCTTAACAGCATATTTTTCAAGCAGTTATGCGAAATTCAATCAAATTTGCAAACCTCATGCGATTGATAAATGGTTCTGAAAATGGAAATGGCACTTCCCAAATAAATGACCGTTGTCATCGAATCCGTTGACAATCTCTGACCGTTGTCGAATCTTTTATTTCGAAGCACCAAATTCACTCAAATTTGGTACACATTAAGCGTTTATTAAAGTAGAGCCCAAAATTGAAAACGGCTTTGTAACACCACTTCGGATACCTTGCATTTTCGATTTTTCGATTTTCCGAAATACATAGTTTTTTTTTTTTGGTAAAATTTGAGAAAAAGCGACATGTAATGACGCCCCCTTCTTGTACCACCAATACGAATAGACGATTTAGCTCATAATATCTTAGCTAATTATCTTCCAAGAAGTTGCTTTGAATTGCTTGGCAAGGATCAAACTTTTATTTCACCTAGTTCCGCAAATGAAAATGGTCTGCATTGCCATCTTCCTTAGGGTAGCTCACATACAAATTGGTTTGTCTTGAATAAGTTATAATAATTAAGTACAGTAATTTATTATTTTGCTTATTCCATTGGGTATTAATTCGTCGTTCCCCTATTTTCAATCTGCATACTTTTGTGGCAGTGCAAAAAAACATTGGGTGAAGGTACTTGTAAATCAGTTCACCTGACTGACATTTCTATGCTGATAATTACGATTTATTTTTTCTGGTACCTTTGTCTTGTTGAACCAATATTTCAAGCACATTTATTTACCATCGAAAATCGAAATATTTAAAATAAAATAGTTTTCTATCTTCTATACTACTGCAGATAGAAGTAGAATTTTTGGATATCGAATAACTAATAGCTTATGAATGCAATACTAAGTAAAATTTTTAAAAATGCAATCGTAAGCATTTACCTATGCTATAACTACATAAGTAAAAGCCGCCGGAAGGGAGCTCTGCACTATAAAAACTTGGTTTGAATACAAATCAAAAGCAGTTGCATTATTGAATTTTATTATGGAGTCTGTTTCAAGCTGGCAAATCGTACACTTTGACGACTTTATTTTAAATGATATGATGATACAATATTACCATCAAGTTGTATTTAGTTCTTTTGTTTTTTTTTTATTTTAGGTATTAAATACAATAATCAATTGAAATGCAATTAAGAAGGTTTATAACTTTAGTCTATTAAAGTAAGAACATGTGGTCGGTTTTCCTTTTCCAAAATATGCCAGCACATTTCTTGTTTCTAAGAAATGGTTCACATTTTCTTCAAAAATCAAAACCCTTTTCTCTCCGAAAACTTGAAATTTAAAAAACATCTTTGGTCAATTAGTAGATAATGCCAATTGTGACAGCGAACTGTTTTTTATACCTATCCTACAACATTTTGTGCTCTTTTAGACACACACGAATATACCCTTTATGATACAATTTTTTAGTATAAACCAAATTTTTGCACATTTAACTACCTGGGTATATAAGAGGTTTGAAAATTCTAAGAAATGTTAAAAAAAGGTTGTGGAAAACAAAGTACGCTAAAAAACATTATGCAATAAAACTAAGGTTGCGTTAAAACACAACGTAAACAACCCGTTTTTATGAAGGATTTGTAATTTTTGTCGGTTTTATGATCTTTAGCTAAACACTAGCAGTCTAAGCAGGAGCGGAGTCATTCCAGCACATAATTTTTAATTTTGAACTACTGAGAAACCGGTACATAGTTAGTTTTGACACAAAGGATATTTAAAACGAAAGGATTGGACACAAATTGCATGTTAAACAGCAACTCTGTTGGAACAGACACCTAATTTCAAAACAACATATTGTTTTTTTTTTCAAGTGAAATTTTGTGATGGCATTGTCGTAAACGAAGTTAGTAACTCTTTTTTATGACCGTAATGATACCTTCCACTTATGCGTTTAGTTAGTTGCCATTTTTTGCAGTTTATTCACCGTAATTTGTGCTTCATTTTGTAAAAGCGAGCGTACATTTTGTAACCCACCGGCTCTTGTTAAAAAAGGTTTTGTTGCGGCACAGGTAGTAAATTCGGACAGACAACTTAGTTAGTGACTAAGTTTTATTTTTTGTGTGTCGTGAACTGTTTTAGTCACTCTCACTACCGGTTTCCTGTGTGGATTAGTATAATTTGGATTAGAGTGATCTCTGCGGTTTTTTAAATATTTTAATCCTGCGATTAGCTTATTTGCAAAATTCTCCGACTGTGAATGTTATTTTTTATTGATTAAGAAGAGCCCGATGTTTGTGAATTTTCGAATTATTTTCAAACAGGTTGAAGCAATTGGGACACTTCAATTGCTTCACTTCTAAGAAACTTTGTTATTAGGAAACTGTAAAATCTAGTTTCAAAATCGGTATAGTTTTCGAAATACGGTTCCTCAAAGTTTTGATTTATATTGCCTTTTAAGCGAAAAAAGTTGCGTTATTGATATTGAGATGTACTTTTATGAAACCTTTTTTGAAAAATGACGATGTTCTTTCGGACATACAATTAGAGAAATTAAAGGCAGAGGATTCTTGCCCCCTTCAACGTCTCATAAAATTCGTTGAAGGGTAAATTTGCAGAGCAATTAAATATGATAGATAGATAGATAAAATAGCAAAATGGACTTGTTAAAATATTGGAATGAGACCATTTCAGTGTTTACTTCGTTTAAACTCACAGGGTATATTCGCGTCGACTATTTAAATTTAAATCAAATTTAAAAACGTAAACAAAAAAAATGTGATTTAACTTGTAAGGTACGTGCTTTACAATTTAATAAAAAATTATAACAGCAGCTTAACAGATAAAACCCGTCGTTAGATATAATGCCACAAACATAGCATTAACCCCTTAAAAGCCCATACAAATCAAAATGATGATGCGCCACTGTACGTGAGCTGTACTGATTTTGTATATGAAATTTTGTATATATTGAACTAAAACTGAGAATGTCTCGAACTTAACTATGCCCACTACTCTTGAAGACCTTTTTTTCCAAACCAAGACCTTGCCCGACTGAAGACTGTTATTTCAATGACATTTGGTTCTAAAAAACGACGCTACTTGCACACAGCCCGTGAAATCGTGACATTATTGGACGAACACTTAAGTAAATAGATAATCTGACTACTTCGGTGCAGCCAATTACCCGCCTGGACCATTACGCTGCTATACATTTTGCTTTGGGGCTACGTAAAGTCAAGAGTCTACATGGACAAGCTGGCACGATCGAAGAATTGAAACAACACTATTCGATTTAATACCGCCGCTGTGCCCTTTGTTAAACATAATTACGGCAAAGGTAATTATGGACTAAAACATATGCGTTTTGAATAAAGACTTTCATTTAGATTCTCAACGAATCCAAATTATTATCAATGTCATTATCGAGAAACATCTCCTTCTGTTGGCCCAACTGGATGTAGCTAAAGCAGTCGCCTTGTTAATCTTTCTATTAGCCAAATTTGTATACTAAACTCTGAAATCGTTCGGATATTTCGAATTTTTTACAAAGAACTGAATTCCTATTCTCAGCTGTGTCCTACAAGATCACTTCCATAAGACGCGACAATATGGCAAACAATAAAGTAAAACAAATGAATCGGCAGGACTTTGTTGTCTTTAAAGAAGATGGGCAAAAGATGAACAAAGAAAGAGAACATCAGTTACGGTGACGCCTAGCAAGTAACAGTTGCCAAAAAGGGTGGTAAGTACACATTCAAAATGACTAAGAAATGTTAACGGTTATAGCAATATTTGCATAAACAGGGAAGTAAATGCGGCAAGGACATCAAAAGTACATTTCAAGAGTTAAAATCAAATGAAATGTATAGGAAGGGTCAGATAAACATAAATTTTGGTTCTTTTCGCAGGCACTTGAATCGATATTCAGAATTGAACTATAGAAAAAGAGTTAAGTTGCAAATTTTATTGTAATGTTTGGAAAATTCCAAGAAAAATTCTTCCCAAATTGCGAAATATTTAGTTCGTCCCTGAACATAATTCGCTAACCCTATTTTCAAAGATATGCGATTCAAACAATAGGAGGAAGACAACGAAAAACATGTCCTTATTTCTTAATATATGGAAACACTAACAATTTGCACACTTAACACGCACACTAAGGCAAACTTGAGCAGTTAATGTAACTTATGCAGTCGAGTTGGTGGAAAGTAAAGGATTTCAGCAGTTTAAGTAAAGGATTTGAATAGAGAAAAGGTTTAGCATGTATAAAATAATCTCAAACATTCATTTACACACACAAACTAAAGAGCTCCTGCTGAGCAAAGTCTTATGCTTTAAGTCACACATACAGATATCCACTCTTATACTTAACTGTGTCACTGTGTGTTATCCTTACTATTCATATTTAGTTGCAATGACTAAGCTGAAATCTACGTAAGCGTGCATGATTAAATCCTTTGTCGTTAATAATAAGTTGCACGATTTGCTTTGCGCATGCACAAGAGATTGTTTAGTGTATCTAAGAATATCCTTAGTGTATACACAAAGACTTGGCAGGACTTTAATGAACTTTAATTAAGCTCTTCTTTCGATTGCAGAGACGATGTATTAAGACGAAAATTTTAGCCAAATTTCTAATTCTGTTTTTCAGTTAAAGGTCCTTGATACTTGAGATTTATGAACAAAATATTTAAAAAATTAGATCGAGGCTATTAGCAACTTATCAAATGATGTCAGTTCGTTTGTGTGATTAAAGCACTGCATGAGCTAGAAAACTCAAATTTTCGTATAAAAATATTCCACTGTCATAGGCAGGGTGTGGTTATTGCAAATGCTCAAAACGTACACACTTTCGCTAGAAGAGCTTGTTTGATATATAAAATAAGAAACACCTATCTTTCTGGCGATAGGTGGTACATCGTCGTCTATATTATGGATCACAGATAGCATAGGTGTCTGAAATCGATACAGGAGAACAAAACTTCCCCATATAGCTATTGAACTCAGCTTCGCATTGATAGAAATTTTTTATATCTCTTCAAAAATTTTGGGAGTTTCCAATGGGTATGGGGTGGTTTCAAACAAAATACGTTTATCCAAAAAAAAAAAAAAAAAAAATTAAATATTCTACATCCAACGGTGGTTAGTTGAGACACCAAAAAAATTGAAAAAGTAGCTAAAATAGAAATTCGATAAAATGATAAAAATCGCTAACATAAATTATGACTACAAATTGGCACATTTCATTGCATTTTTGTTTTAGAGCTATTTTTTGAAGAACATTCTTGATGAGTTTATTTATGATATTATGGATAGCGAGTACCATGCTTCAAATCGATTGAATTAAGGACTAAACTTTTAGAGTAATGACAATTTTCTGTCTTTATCCAACAATTTTTGGTATTTCTAAAGAGCTGGGATGAGGTAGTATCTACAACATGGCGCCACAATAAAAAATCATAACAATACAAAAGTGTTTGCCGCAATGACACATCCAATCGCCAAAATAACAAAATTTTGTAGTTGCGATAGAAGTCAATATTTCTCCGAGATTTGATTTCATTTTGATTTTTGCGCTTTTCTGTTTTAGCATTTTTTTTTTTGAAAAATTGTTGATGCCAAATTATTGTTCTCATTGAATATAATTTTAACAAATTAAGTAATTTGGAATAAACACTCCATTTTTATGTATACTCATATTTGTGTTTTAGTGATTTTTTTCATTTCATTGACTTTCGAAAATGTTTTCATACAATGTGGAAGACGGCAATCTGTTCGATCCCTTTAGAAACGTCAAAAAACGACTTTGAACATGTTCGTGTTTAGACACAGTATAGCATTCAAAAAGACAGATTGAATGAAATAACAGTTTTGATAATTTTTTATTATGCAGTAGTATTTGATTGTTTATTTATTAGGATGTATTCGACAATATTCCATTCCGGATATATTCAAGCAGGGCTGTATTATATATATCCTGTATAAAATGTAAATTATGTACCAAAAACTAATTGGAATAGAATTTCTCGAAGCTATATTGCTTTAAGTGGTCATTGACGTTTTTAGTTTTAGTCTCTAGAAAAACTGAATCGAAAATGGATGTTCGAGATTTGACTTTTGTCTACCAAAGTCGCACACATTTTACATTTTGCATTGGCTCATTATCAATTTTGGTGTCATTCTGATCCGGATTTTCGACATCGAAACGGTATTATATTTTTGTGGAATGCTGATATCGATATTGGCAATAAATGTTGAAAAGGTAACATAACGATTTTGTTTCATTTACTGGATAGCTGCAAAGATAAGAAAAAAAACAAGTAATTTATGCATATTTACTGTCTATTACGAATTACGATTTACTTAGATGCATTATTACGAGAGTGGTCCCAAAACCAGCCGAACTGACGTATAGAATGTGTCAGCAGTTTGAAAATTATCAATTTGGTAAAAAGCGGTAACCTTATAAAAGAGATGTTTTAAGTTTCGAGGCGTCACGTTGTTTAGTATTTTTATTTGAGCCATCAAAAGCAAACGATCTCAGTGAATTTGTAAACATGGAAGAAATTGGTCACCGTTAAGTAATTCAATACTTCCGTTCGAAAACTTATAGTCCAATCAATACTAAAGCCGAGCTAGATTCTACTCTGGGTGATTCTGCTCCTTCGTCTACTACTGTAAAATATTGGGTAGCGAAGTTTAAACGAGCCCGAGATTATGTTGAAAAATAGATAAAAACTTTCCCAACTTTTTCGTGTCTTCTTTGCCAGGTCGCACGTTTTGGGAAAATGTTAATATTAAGTTTAATAGTTGGGGGTTTTATGTTCGCATCACATATATCTATTTTATGCGAGGATATGAAATTTTAATTCTTGTTTAATTTGATCCTCAACGATTGCTTGAACAAACATGTGGCGAGGCTGGTTTAAGTGAGAGAAGTTGTCTGATTTCAAATGTTTGAGATCGATGAGTTTGACGCGAAAGAATCGTGTGTAATTGAACGAGTTTCCTGGATCACATAGTTACTGGTGATGAAATTATTTGTTTCTTTCTAAAATTATAGGTATGAAGAAAGGATGCTCGTCGGCATTAGTAGTTATACACATATTATGCATTTTTCTTTCTACGGAAAATTCAATAAAATACACCGGAAAAGTCATAAAAATTAACTTCGTTTTAACGGACGAAAGACGCGAAAAAACAAAGGATTTCTCAAAACTCTTTATTACATTGCGGGGAGACAAAGTGAAAACCCTTTTTTAAGCAAATATCATAAAACGTACTTGGGCACATAAATAACTGCAGGATGCCTTAAACAAATATCCTAGAATATAGGAAACTTCATATGATTAGCGAAGGCAGTTGGTAAATATTTGTGAAATGACATTTGAGAAAGGGGTGATACCATTTTATTACATACTAATATTATGTGTATATTATAATTATTAAATTTTGTCTAGCTCATGATGTTAACGTTGGATATATAAATTCTCACTGTTACTCTTGTTTCCGTCGCCAGAGAAAACTACCCCTCACTCAGATTGCCCAAAATAAATATCACCCCTTTTTTTCATTGAAATTGTCACTTATCTACCTGCTACACTTATAAAAGACCCTTCGTATATCATCCACCGGCTATGACAGATAGACAGAGACAGGAAGAGCGAGTGTACATGCGGGATGGTAGTGTTTGGCAAATAGAGTTGCTAAAGGTTATATCTATCAACCCTTGGGTAAGAGTGAGAGGGCCTGTGCTAATACGTATAGGGGTGACATCTCACACGGCCTGTCAATGAAAATTGCAACGCAGGCGTAGGCGAGCGGTTAGTGTAGGGAATGCAGCAGACCTGCGTGTATATAAGCGTGCAGTAAATGCAGTTTATAATCAGTAGGCCTAGGACAGTGTTTGAAACAACATATCAGCAACATATCAAAGAAAATTCTATAAAAAAATTCGGAAGTAATTTGGGCTTAGTATTAACAGCAACAAAATATATCGCATCCGGATTATATTAAACAACCTCACACATTTGGATTACTTTATATATAATTTATATCAACAACAAATCTTTTACAAAATGATGCTTCACGATAAATTAGTGCCAGGTCAATTTCTGTTAGATTTTAAAAACGGTTTGTATACTCAAATTTTGTTAGTACTTTCATTATCCACTGATTTGTTTGTTTTTAATTGATCGATTTTTAATTTGCGTTGTTTCCTCTGCTTTTCAGATCGTTCTGGTTTATTACCAGCTGCGCCTGTTGCCCATCCCCAACAACAGCCCATGCATTTGCAATCTCCATCCCCACCTATGCCCGGTTTGGATTTATACTCTGCTTATGCCTATCAGCAACAACTGCAGCAACAGTTGTTGAACACTGCTCTACCCAGTCAAAATCAGTCGACTGCTGTTCATGCCCCCACACCAGCTGAAGTTTTGGATTTATCGCGCCGTTGTGATGCTACTGAAACCTCACGGAAAACACCATCACCCTATCACGACTCGCCCTCGGATTCCCCCTCAGCAACTGCTCAACAACCATCATCGGTAGTCGCTGCTGCTTCTTTACTGCCAACCAATTTCTTTTATGCCGCTCAAGCTCAACAGTCCCAGACCGTTCTACCAGCTGGCTTAGCTTCTCTGTATCCCAGTTTATACTATCCCAGTAATGTCAAGCAAGAGGCAATGTCAACCACGCCACCACCTTCAAATCCTGCCACAGTTACTGCGCCCATCACATCTAACCCTATTTTACAAACGTTTGCCTCCGCCGCAGCTGCTTCTGCCGCTGTTGCTTTGAAACAGGATACTTCCGCTGCTTCTCATTCTCCTCCACAACAGACACAGCAGCCAACCACGCCTACTAGCAGCACTAATGGCTTAGCTGTCCAAGATGCTAAAAACACACGTCCCTTCAAGGCCTTTCCCCGTGATCCTTTGGTCATTGCAGCCAACTTTGCTGCCACCGATGTGCTCTTGGATAATCCCCGTGTCGAACGTTACACGGAATATCGCAAGCGAGTGCTGGAGCAAATTCGCAGCTCAAATGGTGGCTCACGCACTGTTACCAACCCCAAAATGCGCCGCACAAATTCTGCCAGTGGCAGTATTCACGAGGGCTCCTCCAGCAACAACAGCGAAAACGAAGATCGTCATCATAATGAAGATTCCAGCGATTGTGATTCCAACTCTGGCAATGATAGCCAAACTTCCAATGCTCTTACTGACAACGCCAACAGCACCAAAACAGACAGCAACACCAACTCTGCGTCAATGTCGGGTGGCCTGGTCAAAGATGCCGCTTACTATGAACGTCGGCGCAAGAACAACGCGGCAGCCAAGAAATCCCGTGACCGCCGACGTATCAAAGAAGACGAGATTGCCATTCGTGCCGCTTATTTGGAACGCCAAAATATTGAACTGTTATGCCAAATTGATGCTCTCAAAGCTCAGTTATCCGCTTTGACTTCGAAGATCTCGACCTGAGGTGTTCACAACGCCGTGTGTTTGTTTGCCCGCCCAATACTCTCTCATTTGCGTTGAACGCTTAAGAAAATTCTTATCTGTGACATTCAAAACGTATATCCTGTTACTTGAAGTGTGGTGCGTTGTAGCTGTAGATCGGTTGACTGGTCCAAACCATATAAGCATATGCCACTGTAAACAAATATAGCTTACCCAGTAACAAAAATATTTTTATAGGATTTTTATAAAATAAATAAATTTGAATGAGAAAAAGGTTAACAAGAAATAACAAAAATAACGTGTGGTAATTCGAGCGAAAAAAAAAATAAAAATTTACGGTATTAAAGAATAAAAATAAGACAAGAAAAAGCAGCCGTACTCAAAGGATTGTCACCGAAACGAAGTTAAACAATCAAATAGATTTGATTTGAATACCTGAAACTGAAACAAATCAAAAAAATAGTCAATAATTCTTGACGAAGCATGGGTTTATAATGCAATAATAAAATTTATTAATTACAAAACAATGTAAGACCAAATAGCTTTAAAATAGGTAATACAAATCAAGATTGTTTGGAATTATATTCATTTCAGCGAAAGTCCCTGATTTCCTACAATAAATCCCAAAAAACTTGTACAGAATTTGAACATAGTACACGATTTTCATTCCCAAAATAACTCAGTGTTGTAGAGTCTAAACACAATTAGATTACGCCGACTCTAGCCTGCTAAAAATACGCTAATGCAACTCCGGCGTTTTGAAATAGCGCGAGTGCGTGCCTTCATTTACAACAAATTACTAGTGACAACTTAGGATATGATGTCCTAAAGAATTGACATACCGATTTTAATTGACACACGAGCCAGTGCGGTCATTTCTGTCAGTTGAACCTTTAACGAAAGTTAACAGGGCTGTTTTGTAATTTATGTACAAAGTAAAGATCCGAAATATATTTGATATATAATTTCTGCTCAGTTTGGTTTATGGTAAAAGTCTTGTATATACTATTAGCAATTGTGGTTTAGGTGTGCAGTAAAATGTCGGTAAAATAGAAATTGCGTTAAGATGCAGAAAATGTTAAGATTGATCTCATGTTATGTTATCAGAGAGATATCGAAATGGGTGTGGTAGCTCATCCCATTTCAGTCCTAAATTGTAGCCTATAATAAATTTTCAGTGTACAAGTTTTATCAAATTATGATTATATGCATAGGTATCTTACGTAATACAGGGTGGCGCAATAGAACGTGCATATTGCATCATCTTTTTTTGCGGGGTAGAAAAGGCGCGGGCGGGGGGGCGCCTACATCGTTGGGTTGGCGGGCTCATGGAGTTTTAGTCGCTATGAATCACTTCGACGGGAAGCGTCGCGCATTTTGCGTGCGCGCATTTTACGAGAACTCTCGTTAATATATTGCTACTATGCGACTATATTGTGCTGAATATGGACTACGGCGAATTAGTGAAGCTCCGAGTGCTAATTTAATTAAAATATGGGTAAAGCGTTTCGAAGAGACCGGTTCAACATTTAAATTGGATCTTAAACTGCATCCATATAAGCTGCAATTAACACAAGAATTGAAAGAATCTGACTTCATAGCAAGGCTCGCATTTGCTAATGAAATGCTTAATCGATTTTCCAATTTTGACAATATCCTTTTCTCTGACGAGGCTCATTTCCTTATGAATGGGTTCGTAAACCGTCAAAATTGTCGTTACTGGAACAATGAAAATCCCAAAATCAAACATCAGAAACCATTGCATAATCCTAAAGTGACAGTATGGGCAGCAATCTTTGGCAGAGGAATAATTGGTCCTTTTTTCTTCGAAAATGCGCGGGGCCAAAACGTCACGGTTAATACGGAACCCTATGTTGAGATGTTGGACGGATTTTTTGCTCCAGAAATTGAAAGTTCAAGAATAGTGAATTCCAGAACTTAATTCCAACAAGATGGAGCTACCTGTCACACATCAAATGACTCCATGGCGGTGGTGAAGCAGATGTTCCCTGGCAGACTGATTTCGAAAAGAGGTGATATCCCATGGCCCCCACGTAGTCCAGACTTGACGCCTCGTGAATTTTTTTGTGGGGATACCTCAAACACAAAGTCTACAGTAATAATCCAAGAAACATCGTTCAGCTCAAGGAGAATATTTGTGGTGAAATGGCAGCCATTACACCAGTATTACTGAAGAAAGTTTTCTATAATTTTCGTTTGCGGTTAGAGGAGTGCCGTCGTAGAGAGGGTCACCATTTACATATAGATGATGTTATTTTTAAAAAATAAACTCCATTTATTACTCTACAATGCCTTAGATTTATTTTAACCATACCTTTTATATTTATCTTTTAATCTATTTTTTTAATATGCACGTTCTATTGCGCCACCCTGTATATCCCAAATTATGGCTTACTGTAAACAAGCTGTTAAGAACGGCTTCAATACAATTCACCACTGTCTTTTCGTACATTTTGCGATTCCATAAATCCGAGTAAATCGAGTAATCAATTATAGACTTTTTGAAGATAAATTACAAACGTTGGGAAATAGCCGAAAAGTCGGATTTTTCGTTGTTAGAGTCAACATTTGGTTGCTTTTACGTTGCCAGATTTGCAAAATATGAAACATATTGTGAAAGTGCCAATAAGTGTCTACAGTTGTAAAAAGTCTATTTTTAAAATTAAACTCAAGCGGATTGCGGATCGAGATTTTGAATAAAATATCTGTACCATTTCAGTTAATATTTCCAATTTAGCTTTACAAGCGCTGCAAACATCTGCTGTAACCTTTACCAATATAATGTTGTGTTCAATAACACTGGTCTACAAATTTAGAAAAAAATCGACTGCAGAAACGAAGCGTGTTTTTTTAACTAATATGGATGCGCTGAATTGGAATCTGGCATACAAATTGGACTATCACATCTTCTTCATTTTGTATCGCATGTTGGCAATACTGTAAAACAGTCAATACTGACACTACAATTTTACAATTATTAATTTGACAGAAGCCCACATTCATTCTAAATCTTCCTAATAGTAGCGTTTAAGCATTATGAAGGATTTTGAGACAAAAGCATGCTGGAATACTATTGCTCGACTCTAACACGTGAAACCGAACCAACAAAATACAAACAACGTTTAGATAACGCCATTCACTTTTGAAAATTCATTGATTTTCAAATAAACTAATGATTTTTTATGTAAAAAACAAATAAAAACATTTTTTTTGTATTTCGAAAACCTGAATTGATAGAGAAAAACCAATTACAGATTCGAATTCAGCTTACCAAAGTACTGCTACAGTCCAAAACCATGTTGGCTAGTATAATTAATGTGTAATAATGAAATAACGTTATAACTTATTTCAACTCGCGCTTACAAATTATATTAGCATACATTTTTGCTAAACCGGACAATCGACGCAGCGGGCCCATATAGTGAACAAATTTTGAATTGTTAAGCAGAAACTTCGGAGGAAAATTTGAATATTGGTTAATCGGTTAATTTAAATGGGAGGTTCATTCTCAGACATAGCTTTGTGCAACACTTGGTATGATTGCAGAATTTGCAATAGATAATTGTCTTTGCAAAGTTTGAATGGGAAATATTGGTAGAAATTATATCGATTCTTTGCTAAAAATCTTAAATGCGTACAGCTTGGTAATGATGTCTTACAATTGTAGGCTTCTTAATGCAATTCCTCTATGTTGGCAAAAAGTTACATTTCTACAAAAAAAAAAAAAAAAAAATATGTACATACTAGTCAAAAATAGTAGCTGACTTTTCAATATTGTCACAACACGAAACTCGATTTCCAATCGATCGATTTTTCTTTCTACTTTTTTCGAAACCTGATTTGTAAAGCCCTGGGAAAACCCATCGTAAGCATCAATTTGTTATAATATAAAGTAAAATTTTTCTCCTTACATGATCTGTAATGCAAAAGTTAAAATTTTCGAATTTTTCGAGTTCATTTCCAGAAAAAATTATTAGATGCGCAGCTAAGTTCTCGCTGTTTTTTTTTATGAAAATGCAATTTTATTATGAAAACATGTTGATATTTTATTACTGAATGTATGAAATTTTCATTTATTATTAAACAAACCCCAATTATTTAATTAGATTTTCTGTTTTAGTATCACTTTTAAAATAAATTTTTTTACATATTTTTTTTGTTTAATAACAAAACTCGATTTTAGTCCTTGTGAAGGAATTAAAATATTAACGTTTCGATACAAAAATTTCAATATTTGAAATTTTCGTTTGAATGTCCAAGCTATTTCACAGAGCCATATTTTCAATGCCGCAAGATCTTTTCGTAGCCACATTATTTTCCTTTAAATTGAACTGTAGTAATTTTTAGTAGAATTACTTCTTTATGCTGCCAATGCCGGAGTTGGTGAAAAAAGTAGAAAAAAAATCTAAAAACTTATGAAAAAAGCCGGAAGGAAAGCTTAAAGCTAAACCCAAATTTTTGCTTGCTAAACAGACCATAAAGGGGGACAACGAGGTTTCGAACGTGAATTTGATAACCCTTTACTAGGCTTTCATATTCAATGAGTTGCCAAGGAAAATTGAAGTTTTTTATCGGCGCTTAAATGCGCCCATCGTACCAAAGGGTGTTATTTCGTAGGTGTTCTTCGGCCTATCTAAAGCTTCGAGCTAAAACGAGATCAGATTAACAGTATTGCGGTTTAAAAACAACAAAGCTTCAGGCGCTGCTCGGGGGTCCGTCGACCGAGCTGTTTAACACTGGTGACGATGATCTGATAAACAGCACCCATCAGCTCCTAAATATGGCTTGGCTTGAGAAATGCATGCCCGAGGATTGGGATTTTAGTGTACTAAGTGTATTTTTTTGAATGCAAAAGGCGATCCAAATGTGTGCAAAAACTATCGCTATATCAGTCTTTTACCTTTTGCTTATAAGGTCTTTTCGAGTATGATATGTGAAAAACTGAAAACCGATTTTTGCTGACCTGATTGGGCCTTATCAAGTTGCCTTTGACCTGGTAAATCAACCGCTGGCCAGATATTCATACTACGAAATATTCTGGAGAAGAATCAAGAAAAACATATCCACACGTATCATC
Organism: Philornis downsi; assembly: GCA_019455685.1. Classification (NCBI taxonomy): domain Eukaryota; kingdom Metazoa; phylum Arthropoda; class Insecta; order Diptera; family Muscidae; genus Philornis; species Philornis downsi. Next base: position 3,986,980 of record JAHXMU010000099.1, on the reverse strand, counting down.
TTTGTATTGACTATAAACTGCACGACCTATGCTCGTGTTCGGAATTCCCGTGAAGTTCATACGTCTTTGTAGGATGACGTTGATTGACACGAAGTCTTCAGTGAAGATAGGTAGAAATCTTGCTGAGCCTATCGTGCGACCTTTTCAACATACTGTTTGAGATGATTGTGAGGAAAGCTGCTGTTAACACGACTGTTACCATGCTTAACAAAAGCTATATGTTACTCGTGTAAGCATACGATATAAACATATTAGCAGAAAACTGCAAAATGTAACTGTATCTGCAAAAATGGGTCTGTTGGTAAACGAAGACAAAACGATCGTATTTGTTACAATAAACAAAGAGTCTGCTCGCTTGAGGCGCTGTGTGAACGTTGACAACGTTGAATAATTTTGGAGTGGTGGATGAATTCATCTACCTCGGTTCCACTGTAATTGCTTGCTAACAGATGTTACTATGTTCTAATTAAGCGATTCACTTATGAGGCTCTCTCTCGACAAACAAAAATCCGACTATACCAGACGTTGGTCGGTAAACGGTTTTCCTAGGATGCTTTGCACCGTTTACCTCTAAAACGCAAGCCTCTCTACCCGATCTTGTAAGTTAAGTAGGCAAAGGATGATGCTGGCGTACAAAAGTAAAGTAGTGTGGTCTTGTGCCAGGCGTCCTAGGAACAGGTGGATTATGTCTTGGGGTCCACCTATAATACGACATCAAACTGACCTTGGACCTCGTTTTTCGAAAACCATGTAAAGGGGAGATGCCATAGTTAACAACAAGATAATTACGCTCCTGGCAACAGGAACGGACATAGAGAAGCCGTCGAGAGATATCAGAACATTTATCTTTCCCGTTTTAATAGTCGTACGACCATGGAATTCTTTCGTAGAGAGATATGGTTAATAGACCAGAGGAACATGACATTAATTTGTGTCGATATTTCTCTTCGGACATTGAAAATCTATGCCGTAGATAATGGATTACCAGTTCCATGTGAGGTATGACAAAGCAAAACTGGAGTAGATTGTCTGTGAAACCCAGACCAGAGGGTTCTTCTCTTCTGGTAGCACGGGTGACCAGGGGCCTAAAGAACGTTGTTCTTGCCTGGTCGTGGCGTTGGACCCCTTGTGGGAGAATCGTGCTGGTTGTGGTCGCCCGAACATGTGTTTTCAGTGATTTGCGTTGCTTCAGGTTGCGTTGCTGAAGGAAGGCAGAAGCTTGGAAAACACTGTTTATGGTCTATCGAGGTGTTCCTAGATAACCTCACTCCTAACGTGAATGAAGTTCACTTCATATCAAGTGACTTCAAAGGTACTTTGGCTGAAAGAGGAAGCGGGACCTGAGGAAGTTTTTCCAAGGGGTATCTCATAGGTAGTTCGACTAATCCTTTCGGGATTAGTTTGGGTTCCCCAAAGGGGCGCTGGCTGCCGCAATAAGAAAAGAATTATAAACAAGAAAAGAAATATAGAAAACAGTCCCATGTGTGATGGCACACTATAAGTAAGACCTCACGGCGAGACTCATGTAAGTAAACACAGTCGATTGATTATACCAGACGTTGGTTTTACCTGTCTTGTTGTATGGCGAGTCCTAGGTTATGACACAAATGATTGAATCAGTGCTGGTAGTCTTCGAAAGAAAAATACTCTCGGAAGTGTATGGAATCATCATCGTTACATATCGATATCGACGTGGTCAATATACTCGTAAAGCGACTGCGTTGGCTGGGTCATGTTGCGCGGATGGACCCAAATGATCTAGCACGAAAAGTATTCGACAACGAACTTAATGGAGGGCGACCAAAACTCTGTTGGAAGGACCAGACTTTGGAAATACTATCGAAACTTGGTGTGACAAATTGGACAAGAAGCACAGAAGATCGAAGCGCTTGGAGTATAATAGATTAGTACATCCATTCTAGTCGTAAATACTTAACCTTAGAACAGACGAATTTGATATTTCCAACATATTCAACTGAAGGTTACGCCTTCTTCTTCTTATCTTCAAAAATCCTTCTGCAGATTAATTGCCAATGCTTGCAAATTTTTCAGTAATATTTTGCAGTTATCAATCAATTATGTCTATTTCGCTAAAAAAGTTAGAGTTAATATAGGCTATGGTTGTTGTGTTGTGTTGTCGAACATAAGACCACGTTTGATGTAGTAATGGCTGTCTTCAATGTTCTGCTGTTCTGCAAAGATGTATCAACTCCACAAGAAAATAGTTTGTAGAACTTTACAGTCAACGAATTGTTGTCGACTATTAACAAATGCAGCACCTATCTGGAAGGAAGCACCTCGTATCTAAACACTCGTGCAATATATTTTCAACTCGTTCACAGGAGATGCTTTAACAATCTTTAACTTCTATTAAACGCTCTGGCAGCTCATTTTGATGTTGTGCCCACTCCTAAAGTTAGATATCCAATGTTTTATGACCAACATCGGTGGAGGTTCTCCAAATTGCAATTCCTTCTGGGTTTCAATATTCAACGAGATTACACGGGGTAACTCAGACTGAAATGTTGGCAGCTGCCTAATGCTAACAAAAAACAAAACAGAAAGCCGAAATAACTAATAGTGTGATTTTAGCTCCGGCCTTTGCGACATCGACTTCAACCTTAAATTAGTAATGTATCAAGAATGGTTACCATGCGGGTGAATATTATGCACATTATTCAAATTCCTGAATTACGTCAAGTTCTTCTTCTTCACTTCAGAAGGAATTTTCCAAAATAAATTTGTTACGATTAGCAGCAATTGTTTATTTATTAGAGTCCAGAAAAATTCTTTGTTTCTGCATTACAGGACGTTCGCTCTGATATAGTTATTGATGATCATTCCCCACTTTGCTACTCACATAACCGTCATGCTAATTTATACTAGCATGAAACGACTAACTTAAGTAAGGAATAAATTATACACGTAGTTTTACAAGTCACTTTAACTTAATCCCAGTAACAACTACTGATTAAAGGATGCAGAGATATTGGGTGGATAAATACGTGTGTGTATGGCTTATTGTTTAAGCCTGTGATTACCATGCTTAAGTATCTACTAAATCCTTTCTGTAGTAAATCCTTTACTTAATCTCTTGATCATCCTAATCTTTTGCTTTCAAAAGAATTCGCATGTTTGGGATATTCAAGTTGTCGTAAGATCACTAAATTGTTGCAAAATTTTAAAACATTGTACTTGTTGTAGTGATTTCAGATTCAAGGCTCTCCCACGTAGAGTAGCAAAATGTTTTCAAGGTTGCGATTTAATGAGTTTTTTCCAGGGAATTATTAAGTAAACTAACCAAATTTGAGGAAATTAACTCTTTAAACATACCGCTATATATTCCAATTGTTTATTTTATAAAAAAAAATTATTGTCGATAGGAGGTTTTATATGTCCACTTACTCCCAATAATAAACATGTTTTACAAATGGCTTCTTAGGTGCCGATGTAAAATTCGGTATTCTCGCGAAGCTTATACGTCTTTGTAGGATGATACAGACTGACAGTGAAGATAGGGAAATATCTTAGGCTGCCATTTTACACCAAACAGGGATTAGTTGACGACCAATCGTGTGATCTGTTGAATATACTGTTGGACATGATTATGTGGACAGTTGCAGTTAACACGACTGGTCCCATTTTTAATAAAAGTCATGTGCTACTTGCGAATGCTGATGCTGTAGGCTGGCAGAAAACTGTAAGATGTTGCTGCAGTCTTCTTAAGAAGTGAGCAAAGATGGGTCTGGTGGTAAGCGAGCACAAAAGAAAGTCTATTCCTTTGTGATGTAGTGTAAACGTTGACGATTACATCTTTGGAATGGTGGATGAATTCATCAACTTCTACTCCATTGTGAATAAAACTAATGATGTCTATTTGGAGATTAAGAGAAGAGTATTGCTTGGGAGTAGATGTTATTATAGCTAAGTAAAGGTATAATGACAAAGCATTCTTTAGATAAACAAAAAACCAATTACACCAGAAATTAGTTTTATATGTTTTGCGCAGAATCCTGAGTTATGACACAAATAGATGAATGAGTTCTGAGAGTTTTTGAGAGAAAAATGCTCCGGCAAATGTACAGACCCATCATCGTTACCGGGGGAGTACGGGCCATATACTGATATCGACGTGATCAAGCTCAACAAATTACAATGTTTGCGCTGGCAGAGTCAAGTTATGTGGATGGGAGGATCGGGCTCTTTAGATGCTATCAAAACAGAGTTTGATAGTTGAGTTTGAGTTTGTTGAAGAAGAAATGCAGAAGACCGCTAAATACCTTGGTGTGTTATTGGACAAGTAGCTGAATTTCAAACTCAACATTCTGGACAGGGCGAAAAAGTTCGTGCATCACTGGTGCACTTTGCACGGCTTTATCCTATGCACTAAATGTCATTTTGCATTTACTACCCCTGGACATAACCAGGAAGCAGACTGCAGCAGTTATGGCAGTAAGACTAAGAGAGTTGTCACAGTGGTCAAACAATGGTTATGGTCACAATGTACACTACACTCTGGCTGAGCCACTGTTCGACAAGAAGCACCATATACTTATACCTGATAGAGATACGTGGAAATGTACACTCGCGGCTCAAAATTAAATAATCTGGCAGGTTTCGAGATCTGCTCCAAAGTATAGCAAGAAAACTACCTGAGCACTGTAGTGTTTATTAGGCCGAAATTTTGGCTGTTAAGGAAATAGCAAAATGGCTGAGATAAAGCGGACAGACAGGCAAGCTGCCATTAAAACCCTGGATTCTGTCTTCTTGAACTCAACATTAGCCCTGGAATGCTACAGATCTCTTATCGAGATGGCTCAGCATTTTAGAGATTTACCAGGTACTGCAGAGCAGAAGAGCTGACAAAGCTGGGGACAACCTTACAGACTCCAGCCGAGTTGGAGCCCGTGGTCATGTCTCTAGGCACCTGTAAGCTCCTACTGTGAAATTGGGGCAAACTTAACAGCAAATGGTAGGTGAGCGTCTGTCCGAGGCTGTAATCAATCCAGACAGATGTGACCTAGCCTAGATCTGAAGCGTTCATACGCTGCTGTCGCTATCAAGACCCGAGGTCTCATTGTTTGTATCCGTCTTGACGGGACACTCTCTGATTGGAAGACATGCATTGAGACTGAAGGTTACGACTAGTAACTTCTGCACGAGCTGTGGAGATGAAGAGGAGGAGGAGTCAACAGAACACTTTCTTTGCAGTTGTTCTGCTCTGGCGAACAGTCGGAGATCAACACTGGGCTTTTATTTCTTTAGGGACCTAGAAGATCAGGACGATATGGATATTGTCTGACTTAAGAGTTTCTTGAGGCGCTCAGGATGGTTCAGCGGGGAAAACTAGGGACGTCCATATTTTTAGTTTCCTTCGTATCGCAATGGACTATACAGTCTATGTGAGTCTGTCTATTCATACTGTCACACTGACCTAAACTAACCTTACAAAGAAGATAAAAAAAGTCAGAACAATTTCCTTTATTTTTCAACATAATCTCATTTTAGTTAGATACATTTTTTCTAGTGGTATTTAATAGCTTCAATAGCATGCTGCACCTCTTCATTGTTGGCAAACCTTTTACCACCGAGCCATTCTTTTTTTTAAGTTTGTAAATAGAAAATAGTCGAAATCTGGCGAATAAACCGTGATAAAGCAATTCGAACATTTAATTCATTAATTTTGGCCATCGGAGCATTGCTTTGGTGAAACAACACTTTCTTTTTCGTCAAATGCGGTCTCTTTTCCATAACTTCATCACCTAAACGCTGCAATAAACTAACATAATATTCGTCTTTGATGGTTTTTCCTTTTTGAAGATACTCAATAAAAATAATCCCATACGCATCCCTAAAAACCGACGCCATGACCTTTCCTGTCAGATAGAACTGTCTTTGCCTTCTTTGGAAACGATTCTTTCATTCCAGTCCACTGCTTTGACTGTTTATTTGTGTCAATTAAATTTCCCTACAATAAAACAAATATATAAATTTCATATTCTAAATTGGAATCTACCAAATTTTGGTAAAAGGAAGTTACTGAATATTTTCGGCAATGAAAACCTGTCTCTTAATAATTGTCATATTTCAAATAACTCGAAAAAACATCTGCTGAGAAAAGTTAAGTAATAGATAATCTTGCCTAGAAACCCAATATTAATGACCATCAACAGTAAAGCTGTTTCATTGTAAAATTTTACTGATTAGTTACCCAATGGAAGGAAAATAAGTAACATTTAGAATTAAGCAGCGTTCACAAAGATATCAACACTTTCCTCAGGCATTCGCAGTATGAGCAACAAATTTGTTCACTGATTTATGTTGTACAGACTCTTAAAGTCAGTTTGCTTTTTAATTGTATTAAAGGATTATATCATTTCATTTCGTCATTTTGCATCTAATGTTTCCAACTGTGCTTAGTTAATACTTAGCGTTAAGAAAAATTCTGTGACGAAGTTTTGGCTTATTTTTGCAATTATTTTGAAGTTTAGTATTTCATGTTGTGCAATAAAATTATCGTGTAAAGTACTAGATATTTATGTTTTTCAAAAATTGTCTACATTATATACAGGGTGTCCGTCGGGAAGGTATACTACTTTGTTTGTTTATAATTTTTGATTAAATAAAAGAGAATGGATCTTATATTTATATTACATGTTTTATTTAATGTCGGCTATGATGTATGGAATACAATATCAGATAAATGTCCGCCTCTGTTACCCTCACAAATGCGAGCCCTTTTGAGCACATTTTTCATTACATTCTCACACATTTCATGCGGTATTTCACTAATTTCATCACGAATATTTTGTTTGAGTTGCTCAAGCGTTTCTGGTTTGTTTGCACAAACCTTGCTTTTCATATATCCTTACAAAAAGAAGTCCGGAGCAGTCAATTCAGGCGACCGTGGAGGCCAATCAACATTACCATTTCTTGAAATAATTTGTTGTGGAAAGATGTCTCGCAGTAATTCCATTGTAATCCTGGCTGTATGCGATGTGGCCCAGTCTTGTTGATACCACATGTTAATCAAGCCCAAAGCATGCAGTTGTGGCGTTAAAGAGTTTTCAATAAATAACACGATATCGCTCCTCATTGACAATTACCGTTACGCCGTTTTCAGTTTCAAAGAAGTAATATCCAATGATTCCCCCTGACGAAATTGCACGCCAGACTGTCACTTTTAATGGATCCAAAGGTGACTGATGAATAATTTGAGGGTTTGCCATTGCCTAGAATCGACTATTCTGTTTGTTCACATATCCATTCAAATGAAAATGTGCCTCGTCTCATGGGCGAGCTGTAATATTCTATTGGCTAATGTACGGCGGCGTAAATGGTCTTGTGTAAGAAGCTCTTGTATCAACTGAATCTTAAATGGAAACAAATGCAAATTCTTGTCCAAAATTGTGGCCAAAGTTGTTCTTTGAAGACCAAGTTCCACGGCGTCGAATTGAGGTTGATGGATTGTTCTGAATACTTTCTTAAGCAGCAGTAATGTTTTCAGCCGATCTTGCAGTACGTTGTGGTCCATGCTTGGCCCTATCAGCTACAAACCCTCTTTCTTCGAAATCATTCACTATACGATAAATAGTGCGTGTTGGTGGCACGTTGTTTCACTCAAAAATTTCACGTAACATTCTCATCGCCACAGTAATCGATGATTGATTTTGATAAAATGTTTTAACGATTAAAACACTTTGGTTTATCGAATATTTTTCAATAATAAATTTGCCACGTCTCTACTTCACGACTGCGAAATATGAACTGTCAAAAATGGCGGCAAAACAAAGTAGCAAGTAGTAGTAGTAGTAGCAAATCAAACGACGGTGCTGAAAATAATGCTAGCAAAATGTCGAATACAAAGAAGAAAACGTAACCTTTTTGTCAATTAAAAACAAATTCAATTTAATTTTAGTTAGAATTGAAATATCGACATTAAAAATAATCGTACAAATTTGTTCGGTTGCATTTTTTTTAAATGCAGAATTTCTACTTCCCGATCACAACCCTAAAGCAGATTTAACTTTTTGAAATTGTCGCTTCCATTGTGAACACCGCTCTCTCTCTCTCATGTTTAAAATCATGTTCAATCGAATGTGTAAATATAAATTCGTAATCAAACTTATTTCCGCATTTTTGAATTGTTTACTGCTTTACAAAGGTATTATTAATATTTACTTTTATGAGTGTATTAACCTTTTTGCCAGACGTTTCCTATTTTGCTGTATTTTTTAATCAATGACATAACTGTCTTACCGTCATATTGAATTTGACAAATAAACTAATCTGAGGATTAGAACAATTAAAAAACCGCAGGGATTAGTTTAATCCGACCTCGCAAATTCCCTTGTACTATCTTAGTAAGAGCGACTAAAATAAGTCACAACAAAAAACTTAGTCACTAACTAAATGCGGGGTCTTACAATTTTACCTGTTTTAGTTACTTAGCTCTTTTTAGAATAGAGGAAGGGAATAGAGAGGTATGCAGACAATCTGAGAATGTTTAAGACAAGCACACACACACAAGAAACATAGCTAGTAACTAAGTATTTAGTAACAAACTAAAATCGAATATATAGGAAGGGTTAAGCATGTGCATTCTTTACCTGCTTCAACTTAAACAGGAAGTTGTGAATATGTTGCGAGGTTGTTGGACTAATATGAAATCTTTACTTTTCCTCAGTAAAAGATGGGTTAAAGGCAATAAAAAAAGGGTTAAAAAATGTTTGGTAAGGCAGTTAATTACACTAAAATCCCTAACACGAAATGTACAGAGGGACAAATTCGATGTGTCTGAGGTGCATTTAAGGTTGTAAAAAAAGAGTTTTTCATCAGGCAGTTAATTGTATTAAAATTCCTGGGAATTTTTAGGAAATGTGAAAAAGTCCAAATATTTTTATTACTTTAAGAGAATATACATTATAGTGCGCTGTTTTAACGTTAATTTTTAACTGTTGACACGCAATTTTTGTGCAATCCTTTCGTTTGAAATTACGTTTACTTTTTTCGGGTCACCTAAATTACCCCGTTAACCTTCTCGCAAACGTAACAATGGTTCGGGCGGTTGTCTATAACCGATTTTAGCATAGTTAGTTTTCAGTTTGCCAAAGATCGTAAAATCTTAAAAAGGATAATCGTTCATACAGACTGGTTAACGGCTTCGCACTCGTCTACATGTTTTTTAAATGCAATCATAGTTTTATTGCATAACGTTTTAGTGCATTTTTTTCATTTTAACGATTTACCAATTTGGTCACAGGGTTTGGACAAGCGCAGGTAGTCCTTTATGTCAATGTCACAAAAAAAAAGAAGAAAAAGAAAAAAAATGGAAAAAATTGTATCATAAAGGGTTTCAGCGACAGTAAAGGACTTTTTTGTTATTAGGTAGTCAGGGAGTAAGTGTTTGGTAAAGTTGTTTTAACGTAAATGCATATATGTATGAGTTAAACTCATTTCAAATTTTTCCAAGAAGTGCATTTTGGCAAAAGCATTTGAAACCTCTTAAATTTCGTGAACAAAATGTGGAACATCAATTTTATTTTTAACATAGTCTTCAGTCTGATCGGTACACTCTATCTAACTAATTTACTTATTTGCAGTTTCTCTGTGAATCTTTTGATACTGCAGCCGCTCAAAATATGTGGTTTGCTATCGAATCAATAGCTGTGTATGAGTATATTCTGTTTTTTTTACCACATGTACCGTTTTTACTAGTTGCTGTAGTCCAAAATTGGTAAAAATCGTAAAAAAAAAATAATAGAAATCAGAATGATTTGGATTGTGTTCGATGGAAGAAGTCTAAATTAATAAATTATAGTGAATATAAACAGCTACAAAACAGAGTTAACCATTTGATGCGATATAACAAAAAGAAAGTGAAGAAGTGTTCGGTCAACAATTTAATGTAGCGATTAAGACTGGACAGACTTGGAAACATATGAGAAAGATTAGCGTAAAGAAAAATACCAACGTAATTAATAACCAGATGAACCCTGCATAACAATTTCGTAAACATTCCATTTCGCATATTATATGTACGGATGTTAGAAACTGATGATTTTGTACAGATCTATTTCCATTTGTTCATGTTCATCAGGATGAGGTATTGCGAAATTAGTATGAGAATAAAATCAAACGCTGTCAATGGAATTTTTCAAATTAATATTTTCTTCCATATTAGAACATGTTACACACATATTCAGTTTGATTATCCTTAGGTCAAATATGGAAACAGGCGAAAATAATTCCATTGCCTAAAGGATATAATGAATGCCACCCTATTGTCATTATCCTCTGAAAAGCCTTCGAAAAAAAAATTCGAGTTCATGTTGCAATAAATTCACTGTTATCGAATTTTCAATCCGACTCCAGACCAGATCATAGCTGCTTAACCGCGCTACAGAAAGTATCCGAAGAAATAAGATATGATATGGATAAGAAACAAATATCAGTGTTAGTATTGATTGACCACTTGAAGGCATTTGACAGTATAGCTATAGATCATGATATACTTTGTATGCACCGCACTCTACTATTCTAATTAATTGTATCTCTCATGAAGCACACAATTTGCAAAGATTGGAACAAAAAAATCAAAATTTCTCAATGTCTTCAGAGGCGCTTCACAAAAGTCCGTACTAGGACCTTTGTTATACAGTAAGTATTGTAATGATCTTCCTTCCCGTGTTATAAATTGTAGTATTCACAAGTATGCGGATGATGTGCAGGTGTATCTAGCTCCACTAAGTTTGATTTTAATAATGGTGTTAATTTCCTGAATTAAGAATTTGGGCCGAAGTTAATGGTTTAAGTCGTAATCCATCAAAATTAAAAGCCTTTTCATTAGCAAAAAAAAAAAAAAAAGAAAAAAAAACACTCAATAGTAATACGATATGCCCATAATTATTGACAACCCTTCAAGAGAAATTGTTTAAAAGTCATTATTTTAATGATAACCTAAACCGGAGAGACTACGTCGCATTTGCTATCGGTAATACAAATGCAGCATTAGATTATTACTAGCTGTGCGAACATGTCTCTCTTGTACAATGAGACTTTGTTAAAAATATATTTAATATGAATTTTCATGAACGTATTTAATGTAACATTAAATCAAATTGTACTTTTATGTTACCGCTTTTTGGCCACATTTGGGTTAAACTTATTGTGAATTGTTGTTAAGATGTCAGATAATATAGGGAGATTTTTTAAGATTTAAGTTTTTCAGGTTGGCAGCACTGGTTGGTAATGACGTCCAAACGTCATCTGTTGAAGTGAAAAGTGCACATTATACTCTGCCATTTCATCATGGAATGACGAATGAGCTACCACTATGGCTAATTTTTGGTGAATGGACCTTACAAAAGCTCAATGAAAATCCGCTGTTTTATCGAAAAATTGTGTTCAGCGATGAGGCTCATTTCTTGCTGAACGGATACGTACACAAGCAAAACTGTCGCATCTGGAGTGATGAATAGCCACATGCCGCTCATAAATTACCGATGCATCCCGAAAAAAACGACAGTCTGCAGTGGTTTATGGGCTAGTGGCATCATCGGTCCATCTTTCTTCAAAGACGACAATGGAAGAAACTTTACCGTCAACGGCGAACGACATCGAGCCATGATACGTGATTTTTTTGCCCCAATTGGAGGAGTTAAACTTGGTTGACATCTGGTTTCATCAGGACGGTGCAACATGCCACACTGCTCGTCAAACAATGGATATATTGAGGGATGAATTTGGGGAGTAGCTTATCTGTGGATTTGGTCCTGTAGGTTGACCCCCAAGATCTTGCGATTTAACGCCTCTTGATTATTTCTTGTGGGGTTATGTCAAGTCGTTAGTCTATGTGGACAAACCGAACACTATTGAAGCCTTACAGGATAACATAACACGCGTTATTCGTGGAATATAGGCCGAAATGCTCGAAAAAGTAACGAAAAATTGGACCTTCCGAATGGACATTTTGAGACGGGGCCGCGGACAACATTTACATGAAATAATCTTTAAAAATTAAAAGACCAATTTATCGATTCCAATAAAAAAATTTTAATATATGATGCAAATTTGAGAATTTTATTCAATTTTTAAAAAAACTACGATTAAAAATCACCCTGTATTTAACGAAAGCCACAAATTGCGCTTGTAACTGTATATCACGTGATATATATCGTGATATATCGTGAACATGTTTCAAACTTTGCTTGGTTTTTCTTTTGAAAATAAGAAAACTAACAAGTCGTCTGGAAGCAGTTTCCTCACAATATCCAAGCCATAACTAACAATGGCCAATTTAAATCCAACGTTTATAAACCATTTAAACATAATTCGTCACTAGAAATATTTCTTTTTCCACACACCATACGCAATATTATTTGGAAGGGATGATAAAATTATATATTGCTCCAAAAAGAAAAATCGACGAAATAACCATGTCCTTTCTGTTGCCTCCCATACTAATGGGTGATGTCTCGTACTATATGTCTTCTGCTGTGCCATTCACATTCGGGTACCTCCACACTAATTATCCGATTTAGCGAAATGTAGCTTTGCCTTTTTAGCACTAATTTGATTGGTACAATGTGAAAAAATCAACCGGATAATCGCGCCGTTTCTGGTAGCTCCCATTCACATTAACCCTGGATTCATATCTTTCTCCTGGATTCATATCTTTCATTCAATTGCATTAAATACAGTATTGTGCGCTTTATTCAGGGTATTTGTTGATAAGGACTTAGCGATTTGCGACGATCCTTCTGGTATTCCGTGCACTTTTATACCAGTGTGAAAGGATATCGGGGGAAGATATATGTACGCCAGTTCTTATGAGTGAAATTTCTGCATTAGTTCGTATAAGTGTTGTTAGTTTAATCAAAGGTTTGTTTAATAGTTTTCTTAGCCTGCTTGAACTGATGTTTTCTTGGTTTTAATATTTCAGGTTAAAATAATAATAGTAGTTATAATCCAATTCTTGCATGTTACTTGATTCCGTTTTTCGGAATCAAATAATGCATCGACTCTTGTAGTGTAAAATCCGAACCAGAACCCAATACTTTATATTTTGAAGAAAAGTTTCATTGAAAGCGCGAAAAGTGCTGTTTTCAGATTCTTCGACCGAAGAATATTCCGCCAGTTATGAAGCAAAGCGCTACTCAGTTTTAAATAAGTTGGTGGGTTAGTATTCGAGTTCTCAAATTTGTTTGGCGATGAGATGTCCGCAGATAATTGTGCCGAAATGGCGAATAACTTAGGTAATTTTTCCAAAATTCAAATATTTGATGATATACGATATATGATGCTTTGCGGATCCTGGTTCGCACATGTTCAAACAAATTTGATTGTTTGGCTATTTTAAAAAAAATTTAGTGGAATGGCTGATTTCTGCATATTTGGTCAATGTTACCAAGATCCATAAATTGAGATCTTAAAAATTTGCAACATTTCAGAAATTTGGCTTATTTCGTCTTATAAAGTCCCTCAAATATTCCTATTTAGCATAATTCAAAATTCCATGTTTTCGATAAAACTAAAGATATTCGCTAAAGAGAGATACATTCCTAAGCAATGTGTTAAAGTAAAGCTTTCGCACGAAATTTCTAATGGGATATCTCGAAACCCAGAGTCAATATAAATTGCAATAAAACTGTTTGGAAACAGTATCCACTCCGCATTAAAATGAAACATTACAGTAAGTTCAACTCACACCGTGTTAGAAATCGTATGCCCTAACATTTCTAGTTTTGCCCTTTTTTATGTTTCGAACGGAATCTAGGTGGGTGGCAACATAAGCCGAAACGGTTTTTGGAACGATTTTAAGTTCGGTTAATCCTTTATTGAAGGCAATTGAAACTTTGGTTCAGTTTAGAAGTGGTCTGTGTTTCACAGCAGAATTGGTTTGATTCGGTCCAAACTAGGTTCGATTCGGAACTGGTTTGCAACGTTTATGTACGTTATGCCAAATTGTTGCATACGTGATGGGTGCGGTCTATTGGGTTTCAAATTTTCCGGTGGTATGCCATATTCAGCATTCGGTACTCTGATTATAAGGAACATAAGTTGCCCTGAGCACAGCAAACACACTTCTCATGGCGTGCTGATTTTCGCAATACAGCTGAATAACTTGTACGCGCTATATCGGACAGATGAAATATCAAATAATTCCGAGCAAAAAATACCAAGATAATATGCTAATTGACAGTTTAATCTGGCAAAAAAGATCGTACTGGAAAAAATACCCTTCAGTGAATTTTATTAAATTACATCTTAACCATTTAAATTGAAAATGTTTATTTCCCATGGAATAATTAATCAATGATGCAACTTTCTCAGAATGTAGCAAGTTTCCCAAAAGATTGAGGCTAGTTGATGGGTTAAATCAAATGACTCTGCCTTTTCCAAACAAGACCCATAAAAGCAACTAATTAACCTTCACCGGAAGTAATGAAGGTATGTATCATTTGATACGGCAAAAAATGTCACACCCAGAACGAAGCGCCAATCCAGTAAAACAAGTAGGGGACACTTTCATTATTGGCAAAGTAACAATCGATTCCACGATTGCTTCCAATGACGTTTCTTATTAATAACGTTGCTTTGTTTTAAATTAATGCCTAATATGGTTTTGTTTTCAATGGATATCATCTCTTGAAAATTTTATGATGTTAACTTGCATAAAGTTTTATTAAGTTAGGTTAGGTTAAGTCAGGTTAGGTTAGGTTAGACTGTACAGTCCATTGTAATATCACGGAAACTAGAGTTATAGATGACCCTAGTTTTCCCCGTTGAACCATCCTGAGCGCTTGAAGAAGCTCTTAAGTCAGACAATATCTATATCGTCCAGATCTCGTTGGTCCCTAAAGAAATAGGAGCCCACTATTGATCCCCTTGTTCGCCAGGGCGGGGCAATTGCTGGGAAGGTGTTCTCTGGACTCCTCCTCCTCTTCATCCCTGCAGCCCGTGTAGAAGTCATTAGTCGCAACCTTCAATCATTTAGTGCATCGGATAGGATGGTGCGGAGCGCACCAGTAATGGACAGACTAACCATCCTTTGGACCTTGTTCAGTATCCTACAGTATGTGGACTTTTCAAAAGCCTTCCATCATTCTTTACAGTGAGAAGGGTTCTTTGAAAGATGTCTCTGAGTGTTCCCAAAAACTTCCTCCTAACTGCTATTGCCACGTCGTTTGCATATGCGACAACCTTTACACCAGCCTTTTCTAAAGAGAACAAAATATTGTTCAGAGTGAGCTCCCATTGTAGGGAGATAGAACACCACTTTGGGGTGTTCCTCTACTGACAAATTTGTTTAGGTTCGACTACCCTAATTTGGCACTGATACGTCTTTTTGTAACAACATCGTACTCTAGCCTCCTTATACTAACGTCTACCCTCAGGTTTGATAATGCTCCGAATATCGTATGGGGAGAAACGTTATTAAACGCTCCTTCTATATCTAGATAGGCTACCAAAGTATACTCCTTGACTGTGAGTAAACCTTCGATGAATCCGACCAAGTCGTGCAGGGCAGTCTCATTGGGCTTACCTTGCAGTAAGCGTGCTGTCTTGGTCTCCCTCCACATAGCAGGGATATATGTTAGGTCGATACAGACGATATAGAGCTCTTCAAGCCATGGAACCAGCGTATCAGCCACCGCTTGCAGTTCACCCGGCAAAATCATGTCCGGTCCGGGTGACTTGAAGGGTTCAAAGCTTTTAATTGCCCACGCTATTTTGGGTTTGGTTACGATTTCCTTGGCAACAGCCGACGGTTGATTTGAGGCAGTGTTGTCCGTGACAGTTCCATTTCGGAAATTATGAGGGAAATGAGTATTCAGGAAGAACTCCAGAGATTCTTCACTGGTCTCCTAAGATAACCTACCGTGCACGGTATGGAGACCGGTATTTTTCTCAAGTGTCCTCAAATTTGTTGTAGAATTCACTCCAGGACTTTCTCTTAGCCTTGTAGTTATCCCAGTCCTGTGAAGCTCTTGTGAGCTTAGCCTTCTTAAAGAACTTTCTACAGCATTTCCTGAGATCTACTTGTTCATGTCTGCTTTCCTGACATTCGGTGGAAAAATAATCTTTTGAAAACTTTCTAATCCAGTTAAACAGAAGCTGATATATCGGTGATCTGAAAAGCTATAATTGTCCAAAATTTCCATTTTCTAATCCTATCAGTTAGTTCCTCAGAAACAAGGGTAACATCCAGCACCTCTTGTCTATTTCTGGTGATGAATTATTACAAGTTGTTAGGTCAGTACTTACAATATATTCAATAAGTCACTTACCCCTGTAGTTGTTATCGGTGCTACCCCAGATTTGATGGTGCGCATTGACGTCACTACCCACAATCAGGTTTTTTCTAATGGTTTTTGCCGCTTCCACCTGCGTTTTCAGAGCACTTGAAGGAATCTCGGTGTCATGTGCCATGTACGCTGAAGCCAGCCAAATTTGGAAATTTATTAAGTTAAAACAGTACTTGCAGATATACAGTTTCTCTAAACTTAATATATTGCACTGCATTAATCGGCTAAACATGGCTCGCCAATGAAACCAATACATTTAATTTACTTCTAAAATGTTAATTTTAACTACAAAATGCCACAAATCTTAAAAAAATCGTTTTAGAGAAATGTATGCGAAAATGTAATGCTAAACAACAGAAAAAGACTACATAAATGGCATTGAATGGTTGCCAAGTTGCAAGTATTTTACTTGCCTCCTATGGTAACACAATGTTAGATTCATTGGGGTTTCAGTCAAATTTGCACTACAACTGGATGAGTACTTGAGGTTCATATTGTGATATTTGGTATGCAATGTTTTTTACTGGGAGGTATCTTTCGACCAAGTAAATTTCATGATTTTCTAAGTCGGTTGAGCGATGTCCGCCTGTCTGGCAGGCTAGCAGGTACGACAGCGGTCGTAAATCTTTACTAAACTTATCAAAACATAGCACGGCGTAATATCAGAACGTGTGATTGTAGCCAAGGATTGTAGTCCTTTAACTAAACATAAGTTTTTGTTCATAGCATTGTGTTAAAATGCTTGTAAAAATTAAAAAAAAAATCGATCGCACTAGATTTTATGCTTCACCGTCTTTCAGTCAAATTTGGCACACGTTATGCGTCTGGTAAAGTAAGTTCTGGGAATGAAAACGAAGCACATTGCCGTATCCATGTTAGTACCTTCCATACAAATTCGCCGATTTATAGATTCATAATTCATTGACTGAAGTTACTTAATATTTTGGCAATCGTACTGCATACAACTTTTCTAATTTTACTAATATTTTCCTAGATTATATCTTTCATACAGTTGCACTCAAATCAGTATAATTTAGCACGCATCAAGTATTTAGCGAACTTTGTCCTGCGAATGAAAATGGGCTGTTCTGCCATGTCTCTAAATTTGCTACACGTACAAATTGGCGGGTTTAGCAAAAACCAGAACTCCTCTTAGTTAGTAGTGGACCTCTTTTACTTCTTTGATTGTGCTTTAATTCATAGTATCTTTTTTTATAAAGAACCTACCGACTTACCACTTTGCTTCTGACATCTCTGTCACTTTTGCATAAAGACGAAAGGATGTTGCATGAAGGTATATGTAAGTCGGTTCATTTATAATTATCATAATAATGTCTACGGAAATTTTCTATGACGAACTCTTAACAATTTTTTTTTTAATTAAACTCAGAGATATCCACAGTTTTACATTCCAGTCATATTTCGGAAACTCATACTCCACAGGACTTGTTATATCTAAAATGTTTAATATTGTTCGGATATGACTCGTGAAGGACACAGTTTAAATCTATACATGTTTCCCTTTCACAGAATGTACAAAACTTAATGGCATTCTAAAAATGCTTAAAAAATAAAACTAAGCTAAAACAAACAATTTCTTATTTGGCTATCCATCCTAAACAGAAACGCATTATATTGTTGTTATTTTAGAATTGCACCTGATTATGTTTATTTCCAGTATTTGCAAAGTCATAAGTCTGTGCTCAACATATAATCTTGGAAAACGGTAAAAATCAATAGCCTTTCGCAGTTAATCCAGATTAAAATAGTTAATCTAACTTGTATGGTCGTTATGAACGATTATGTAAGATTTTCAAAACCGCATAAATATTATGAATCTTCTGAGAACATCAGATTTTATGCATGCTTAAATGTAACTTGTCAGATCTATGACTCACGTTGGAACCACATTTTAATAGTCGACCATGCAAGTGCAACTGGGATATTTTTCAAGGATTTGTAATGTTAGTTTTCATTTTTAATCAGGAATGACTAAATGCAATACCACTGATTCCTAATGGGAGTCATTAGAAGGAATTTTGAAAAATCTCTTCGATTTTGCAGACATTTTAACATATGAAACAAAATGAAAACTTAAATGCGTAAGAGTTTATCTTGTTGTTAGTTTCGTTTTTCACTAAATTAGGATTAACTAAAAATAATTTAAATTCTAATGAACACAACCTATGAAGTGATTAGCAAAGACTTAAGACAATCACACAACTCAAGTAAACGTTTAGATGGAAACATTTAAATTTCACCAAAATTCTTTTTTAATACTAATGCAAAAATTATAGCTTTAATTATCTATTTAGTTAGATGACTATGACGACTATATGCCGAAGGCAACTTTCTTCTGCGTTCCTTCTTCAATTTGTCACGCCATGTTTTGATACTATTTCAAAAGTTTTGAGTTTTGGTCGCCCTCTTCCGCGTCGCCCATAGAGTTCATTGTCGGAAACTATCATCACTGATCACGCAATAGACAATGTCGATGTCGATATATGTGTCATACAGCTCATGATTCAAATGATGCCGACATTTCTCGTTGACGATAATGGGCATGTAAGACTAGTGTCCGCTATAATTGAAATTTTGTTCGTCGAGAGAGAGCTTTGTCATTAAATCGCTTACAATAGCCTTAACAATGCCTGTTTGCAATCCACTACACAGACTGACATTATCAGTTTTATTTACGGTAGTCGAATTAAATGAATTAATTCCCTACAGTTACATTTTTTCCAAATGTTCACGCAGCATCCCAAACGTGTAGACTCCTTACGTGTTGAAACAAATACAAGTAAGTTGGCTTTGTCTCTGTTTACCTCTAAATCCGCTTTCTTAACGCATGGGAAGATTGCAGTAACATCTCGCGATTTTTGGTCAATGATGTTTTGTATGTCATTAGCACATATGATTTTTATGATGGTACCCGCCGAATCTTGCTGAAGGAAGTAGTTTTATAGCTGACGAAAAGATGTTACTTGTGGATATTTTTTTCTTGAGTCTTCTCTAGGTGTTTTCACAACTTTAATATCTGGTTACATTATTTATAAGTTCTAAAGACATACTACAAGTATTCACATGACATCCTGAACAGGATCGATGAATTGCCACATCTTCCTCTGCATCATAAGCTGCTACAAATGTGCAAAATTGGTCCAATAGAACTAAACAAAAAAAATAGCCTTCTTCATTAACTTACTGATACTTTTAATATTAACTCGTTAAAATTCGATGTGTTGTAGTATAGGTAGGAAGTAAACCTCCCAATCTATGCACATTTTTATGAGACCGTTCTAATTGTGGACGTATTAATGGAAAAAAGATGTAGGTCAACATATTATGTTATTATTTGGGCACGGCAATATTTAAGCTGGCACATCGTCCATGGCGCATTGCAACGCAATCTGTATTGAGTTTGATGCACATGCAATAGGGTTAAGTTAGATTAGGACCACGTGCAGAACTGAACTTCAAGATTATATTAGATAGGATTATGCGTAAAATCGGAAATTTATTGGCCGATAACAATTTTTTTACACAGATGAAAAGGAAATTTGAAGAAGAAAAATATGGGCAAAGAGAAATGAAATGAACGCTACGAAAAAAGCGACGAGAAAACCAACCTATCTCAAAAATTACGAAGATGAAATACCACACCAGATCACAAATAACACAGACCGACATCTGCATGCTATGCTATAGCAAAAATCACAATAGAGTCTTAAGCTGGGACACCAAGTTTGGAAGTGTTGGCCCAAGTCACACTTTTGGAATGAGTAGAAAAATGTCATCTAGTTGAAAAGAGTCTACCAAACAGTCAAACGAATTGTTTTGATTGATTAAAGTCGTTCATTTCATAGATAATCCCAATTAGATCAGGTACGAGTGCACTGAATGAAGTATAATTTCTGATCAAAAATCTTCCGATTTCTTTGCGATACTGTAGGACGTTTACATAATAATTATCAAGCCGTCCCAAACGCGATCGATATCGCTTAGTCTAGAGGAGTCAACCGTTGATAGTGCTGGTCTTTCTACTGGGTAGATTCGACAAGTGTCGTCTGATTCGGAGAAAAACCAATACATATCAATTCAAAGGAATAATCTTATACAGAAACTCTGTTATCTTCGCCGTCTGCTCACCGTAGTGAAAGTATTACAAAGCATTTATAAAGCGGATACCCCAAGTTTTGAATCTCGATCAATATCATGTTGTTGGTAAATGTCGCCTGAAGTAGTCCTGTTTAGAAGTCTTAATCGAAGTCTCCCTTTTGGTAAAAGCCGACCGAAATCACATATTTCAAAGATAAACCTAGGCTTTATGTATGTGACCCCAGATCGAAATTTTAATGTCTTCTTAGCCGCGACAAAGTACATTTTCCTTGCCAATATCTGTTGATTTCAAACTGATTCGATGTCGCTGTTTCGGGATGAATTAGTCATTGTTACATATTCAAAGTGCATATCGATCAATCAATGTCGGTTTCTATTCAAAGGGCATAACAATTCAATGTTATCAATCTCTATCAATAGCGTCTTCGGGAAATCTAACCATTGTGGCTGATTAAGAACTATGTTTGAAACAGTTAACCTAGGTCGGAGATATTCTGCCTCCTTGATCCTTGCAAAGGATATTTATGTAGCAGATGTTCAACCGTCTGGAATACAATCAGTGAGACCCTATAGGAAAATGTTGATCGGAACTGTTATATTGTGAGGATTAAACGGAGAACCATTTTGTTGGAAGGAACCATTAAATTGAGAGTAGATTAGTTGATAAAAGAAATACCAGATCGTGCAAGAAACTCTACTCTACTGCAAACATCGCTTTATCACAGGGCATCTAATAGATGATTAACCATCTCAATCTGCTTTTTACTATATCGACAGTGATCTTTTCCATATTCGACCAAATACTACCTAATCGAATCACACCACCAGTGATGCCAATCAAACATGTACAGTATATTCACTTGCAATCAGTTATCTACAAACCGAAAGAAGTGACAAATAAGATTATGAACAAAGTTCAGGGAATCCTGTGTATTCATAGCATATATATTTTTTTACTAATTCAGTTTCTGCTTCTTTCCATGGTATATCATTTTCTTCTAGAACCCAACACAGCCAGAATTTATGAGACCTTAGTTTACATTTAGAGTATATCAGGAATAATTTCAAAACATTCACAAATGAGGATTTCAAAATCCACTTTACTATGTAGTTGCGCCAACTTCACCGTGTGATACGTAGGAGATGAAAGGGCGTCCCCCCATACCTTCTCAGCTGTATGAATATGGATGCATGGACTGCTTTAACTCGTGTATAAATATGAATATTATTGTAATATGACTTTTAAATGCTTCCAAATATGTTATGTGCTGAGAGACAATTCCAAAAATGCCTATGGAGTGCTCCAACTCGTCCTACTGTTACTATTCTTCCAGAACTGTCCATTGCATAAGATTGCCCTATCTAAAAATTGGACTGGCGAACAGTTAAATAGTGACATTAAAATGTCAACAAGTTACTAGAAAAGCATACATTTGTGACGGGATTTGGAGTAACAATCATACGCATGATAATAGCATACGAGGTGCGTTCAAAAAAAAGGTGAATTTTCAAATTTCGCGAACAGCGTACATTCGACTTTTGATTATAATTTTTGTATGTTGGTACATTCGTCTCGAAAATATGTTGTTGACGGTTTTATATATGGATTAGTTTGCTTGTGAGAGGCATAAATAAGACAAGTGTTTTGCGTGTTTGGCGATTTTCTGCTTTCGAAAGAATGGATCAAAGAAGTTGCATCAAATTTTGTGTAAAAAATGAAATTAAGTTCTCACGGCAATTAAGTTCTCACGGTACGGTGAGAGTACTCTGAGTCAAAAAAAAAAATGTTTATAAGTGGTACAAACTTGTCATACAAGGTCGAGAAGATGTGAATGACGACGCTAACTCTGGACGTCCCAGCAGATCAACAACCGATGAAAATGTTGAGAAAGTGAAGAAAATTGTTATGGAGAATTGTCGAATCGCAATTAGGGAAGTTGCTGAGAATGTCGGGATATCGGTTGACTCATGTCATGCAATCTTTTTTGGAAATTTTGGGCATGAAGCGTGTGGCAGCAAAGTTCGTTTCAAAAATTGTAGAATTTTTACCAGAAAACAATGTCACATGAACATCGCTCAGGAATTGTTGTATGACGTCAACGATGATCCAGATTTGTTTTGAAGGATCATAAATGGTGACAAATCATGGGTATATGGTTATGACATCGAAACCGAAGTCCAATCATCCCAATGGAAGAGTCCAGGAGAACCAAGACCAAAAAAAGCACGCCAAGTTCGATCAAATGTCAAGGTTTTGCTCACTGTTTTCTTCGATTACCATGGCGTACTGCATCAGGAGTTCTTACCACAAGGTCGTAAGGTGTAAATAAGGAGTATTACCTTGAAGTTATACGCCTTTTGCGTGAATCAATACGAAAAAAACGTCCGGAATTGTGGAAAAAAAGTCATGGCTTTTGTATCATGATTTGAGCCTGCTCACTCATCTTTGCTTGTGAGAGATTATTTGGCCAAAAACAACACCGAGACCCATGAAAGGACGGCGTTTTGCGACGATTGAGGAGGTAAAAACCGAATCGGAGGTAAAAGCCGAATACGCGAAACACTTGTCTTATTTATGCCTCTCACAAACTAAACATACTATATGAATAAAACCGTCAACGTATCTTCGAGACTAGTGTTTCCACATAAAAAAAAAATAATAATCGAAAGTCGAATGTACGTAGCCCGCAAAATTTGAAAATTCGCCTTATTTTTTGAACACACCTCGTATATATATGTATAACTGATAAACCTGTGGCAAAAATATGTTAGAATTAAAAGATTTAATGTTGATATACAGAGCGATCTTAAGTATTCTGCTTGTTTTTATACGAGGGCGGTTCTGACTTACCAACCTGTTGCCAGTTGTTTGGAAAAATTATTTTGGTGAAAAGTGGCAAGTTTGAAGGCGCCACTTTGTTTAGTATTTTTATTTGAGCCACGAAAAGTAAATGGCCCCTGTGAATTTGTAAACATGGAAAAATTGGTCACCGTTATGTAGTTAAAATATTTCCATTTGGAAGGTCTCAGTCCAACCAATATTAAAGCGGATCTATATTGTATCCTGAAAGAGTCTGGTCCTTGGTACGAGCTATCAATACGAACAAGATAGTGGTCGACCAATTGAGGTGGTCACCGCAGACACGGCTAAGAAAATACACAAAATGGTATTGAATGATCGCCGGCGTGAGCTAGTTGAAATGATAAGCATTTCAAAAAGTGCTATACATCGTATATGGACCGAAGATTTGGAACGAGATTTGAAATTCGGCTTTATTGCCGTGAAACATCGCCAATAAAGCCAAATTCTTACGTCGATTCATAACTATGGATAGGTCCACCGCTTCACACCTGAGACAAAGGAATAGTCAAAGCAGTGGACTGGAATGGGAGAATCGCGCCCAAAGAAGGCGAAGGCGGTTCCATCTGCAGGCAAGGTCATGGTGTCTGTTTTTTTTTTTTTTGGAATGCCCAAGGGATTATTTTTATTGATTATCTTCAGAAAAAAATCATCAACGGCGAATATTATGCTCATTTATTGCAGCGCTTAAGTAATGAAATTATAGAAAAGACGGCATTAATCGAATAAGAAAATATTGTTTCATTAAGACAATGCTTCAGTTCGTAACGTGCGATGGCCAAAACTAATGAATTATAACTCGAATTGCTTCATCATGCCGCTTTTTCGGACTATTTTCCAAACTTTAGCTATTTTAAGGAGTTTGACAGTTCTTGCTATAAGCAGGGCGTAGAACCAATTGAATTAAGCTAGAAAACCTGTATAGAGCTAAAAGGAGATTGTTTTGGAAAATAAATCAAATTTTTCTTAACTTTTTTGTGTCTGCTTTATAAGGTCAGCTAAAACAAGTGATTTTTGCTTGACCTAATAGACCTTCATCTAATCAATAATATTTTAAGAAGTTTGCTGTTGTCCACCTACTATTTGAATACAATATTCATTATACTTCTTGGCGTAAAGTACATTTCGCAGATTCCAGAACGACCCTCTTGAAGGTGTAAGGATGGCATTCCGACCATTTAAGATACATATCGTGAAGTTAAAAGAAATAATCTTGGGCCCACGAAAGTATTGTGACAACATTTCCCCTGGTTCAATTCACTCTCGCTAAATGCAAATCTGAGAGGCCAGAACCTTAAAAAAATTGCAGCAGGTGAGGAACCACTTTATACAGGCACAATCCTGGTGCACATTCAACTACCAATACAATCAGTGTTGTAAGTTTACTTCATCAGAGGCAAATTTTTAGCAATCGTTAAAAAGAGCAATTATGCTGTTGCTTCTTAAGTTGCCCTAACTTAAGATGATCACACTGTTGAAAAGACAAGCGGCTTTATTGCATTTAATAACATTAAACAAAACATTAATGCAGTTACGTAATATTGAGATTGCCATATTATAGAGAGACGACATTAAAGTGGCCGCACTGGCCAAAGATTTCCTCTATTATCGTACCACATTTAATGTAATCCTTCATATGCGCAGAAACCCATCTGTACACTTGCCTCCAAAATCATACATAATTATTTAATATACATATAATATTCCATGCAAATACTTCAAATCATTTATCTATATCGACGCACTAAGCTATTTCTGCTAAGGAAGTTAATATTCAACGGGACTGTTGATAATATATTGCGACAGGCCCTAACTTAATAACACTAGCCAACAAGGTTTTGAATTCGAATCTGTAATTGGATTTTCTCTATCAACATAGGGTTTCGAGATACAAAACAAAAAAATCTTTTTGTTTGTTTTTTACATAAAAAATCATTAGTTTATTTAAAATTCAACGAATTTTCAAAAGTAATTGGCGTTATTTGAACGTCGTTTGTTTCTTGTTGGTTCGGTTTCACATATTAGAGTCCAGCAACAGTCTCCCGGCATACTTTTGTCCCAAAATTCTTGATAATTTCTTGCAATTTTCATTAAATTTTGGTTAGCACGCTCCCCTTGTTCGTCGCTCATCGCACCTAGGTTTTGTGGAAAAAAAACCTAAATCTAAATATTTAGATGCTGCGCCATCTTTGTCCAGAGCCTTGACAAAGCTTTTAAAAAGGCCCAATTTTATGTGCAGTGGCGGAAGGAGAACGTCATTTGGATCAATTAGTGGTTTATTTGATATGTTTAGTTTTCCTGGGGAATACTCAGTCCTTTCTGGCCGCTCTGTTCTGACATAATGATGATGTGGAAACCGATGGGACATTCACGTCAGTAATATTTTTTCTATTTTTCATATTGAATCCAGCAACTTTTGTTAAGCAGGAATAACAATTTGACCACTTGTATAGAACAGTTCTGCTACTATTGTAAAACATTATCGATGTCCGTGGTTTGTTCAAGTTTCTGACATTAAAACCAAAATAATGTAAGTATGCATATTTTAATGGTTCTGATTCGCCACATACAGAGCAAAAATAGCTTGAATCAATAACACACGATCTCCTCCCTGACATGCTTAAACGCTACTATTAGGAAGGTTTAGAGTGAATGTGGGTTTCTGTCAAATTAATAATTGTGAAATTGTAGTGTCAGTATTGACTATTTTACAGTATTGCCAACATGCGATAAAAAATGAACAAGATGTTATAGTGATAGTGATTCCCTTGCATCTCATGAATGAGGCATGGGAGAAGCATTTACAGGACTTGCCGATTACTCGACTACTCGAGGTGTTCGTCAGACACATCGACGTAACCGCCTCTTAAATATAGACAAGCGCCTATATGAGGAACCGTACGACCTTGTGGTAAGAACTCCTGATGCACAATGCCATGGTAACCGAAGAAGACAATGAGCAAAACCTTGACATTTGATCGAAGTTGGCGCGATTTTTTTTGGTCTTGGTTCTCCTGGACTCTTCCATAGGGACGATTGCACATTGGTTTCGATGTCATAACCATATACCCATGATTTGTCACCATTTATGACCCTGTTAAGCAAATCTAGATCATCGTTGACGTCACTCAACAATTCCTGAGCGGTGCTCATGCGACGTTGTTTTTGGTCAAAATTCAGCAATTTTGGAACGAAAATCGCTGCCACACGCTTCATGCCCAAAATTTCCGAAAAGATTGCATGCCATGAGTCAACCGATATCCCGACATTCTCAGCAACTTCCCTAATTGCGATTCGACGATTCTCCATAACAATTTTCTTCAGTTTCTCAACATTTTCATCGGTTGTTGATGTGCTGGGGCGTCCAGAGCGAGCGTCATCATTCATATCTTCTCGATCTTGTATGAAAAGCTTGTACCACTTGTAAACAATTTTTTCACTCAGAGTACTCTCACCGTATGCCTTTGTCAACATTTCAAGTGTTTTTGAGAACTTAATTTCATTTTTTACACAAAATTTGATGCAACTTCTTTGACCCATTTTTTTCGAAAGCAGAAAATCGCTAAATACGCAAAACACTTATTTATGCCTATCGCAAACCAACTAAACATGCTATATGGATAAAACCGTCAACATTTCTTCGAGACGATTGTACCAACTTTTCGACAGAGAGAAGTATCTAAGTAAGTTACTTTTCATATGGGAAAGTTTCTAAGCAGAGATGTACGTATATCATAAAACCAGCACAAAAATGTTAGTCAGGTAAAGTGATTTGCATGTACCTTCACCCGACTTCCTTTTGCTTTGATGCACATCTGTGATGAGCGACAGAAGGGCGTGGTACATTGCTAGGAAATTGAATTTTTTGTGATGCTCGGCTTAGAAATTATAGGGGGCAACTGTTTTTCGTTATAAATCCACTTTTAGTAGCAAAACTAAGATTAATAGATTCCTCATGTTTCCCCTAAACTTTACTGCATTTAGTGCTATTGAATGACAAAGATTAATCTAAGAATATGTTAGTTAAATTAGGCATCTCGTACGGGAGGTACCAGAAGGAGCGCGGTTTTTCCAAAATTGTTTCCATATGTAGAACTGTCTACGTCGACACTTTTCGTGTGAAAAAGCAAGTTGCCTAATTCAAAATTCACATAGTAAATAGTGTCAGATCCCGACTTTTTAATAGTTTGTCATGGGTACCAATCCCGGTTCCCGTAAGAACGTCGAAAACTTCACTTTTGAGTACTCTATTCTTGAGATAGGATACATTTGTATTTCAAATTTTTGCTACTGTCCCAGCTTCAGCTCTTTCCACGGTCGACCGACTGCTGTCTAATTACGAACTGGTTTATGCGCAAAATTGTTTTGAGAGCCATAGAACATAGAAAAATTTGAAAATGCACTTAATTTTTTTAACACATTTCGTATATACATATATATATATACATATATATATACACATATATATATATAATAACAAATATATTGATAATATATTAATGTAATATATTAATGTTAATTCAACTAAAATTCAATCCCTCTGCTCCAAGACATTGGCAATATTCTAATTTTGGTTCCGTTGCCCTTGAATCATTATTGTTTTCTTATCTCAAAGCGTGAATTATAATAAAATAGAATCAAAAGATTATGTCTTCAAGCAAATAATTGGTCGCTCTATAATCGTGTAGGAAAGTCTCTGTTTTTAATGTTACTAATAATTGATAATAATAAAATGCAGTAGCATTACTTTGCCCTAATGGGTAAATGTTATTTTTGAATTTATCTAAAAAATACTTTCGAAAACACACTTTCCTTTTTTGAATCTTTGCGGAATGGAAGAGATATGCAAAAGAATTAACATGGAAAAGCGGAAGCGGCTTTCGTGTACTGCCTTTTGTGTCAGTAGTAGTGTACAGACATCTCGTTTGCATGTTTAGAAAACTAAAAGGTGATGGTTGAAAGGTTTGCATTTAGAAAAAGCTCCAATTTTGTTATTTTTATTTCCTAAACTTCTTGCTTAGAATTATCCCACAAGAAATAAGGCGCAATAAATTCACAAGATTTTGGAGGCCAACGGAATGTAGAAATTTCTGAAGTCAGTATATTGGGAAATTTTCGCTGCAATTACGCCATAACAGGTCTGGCTATGTGACAAGTTGTTGCATCTTCTTGTTGAATCTTCACAGAGTTTGAATGGATTCACTTTCTGCGTAGTTTTGGAAAGAAAAACGCTTTCAGCATATTTAAATAACTTTTGGGTAATAAAATTAACCAGGTAGCTGACATCAATAAATTAGTCGATATTAAGTTTTGTATTAGATCAATGTCGTGTATTTGAAGACAGCCTATTATTTGCTGAACCTCAATTTGATTAAGGATTCGTATCTCTATTCTTGAGATAGGAAACATTTGTATTTCAAATTTTTGCTTCAGCTTCAGCTCTCTCCACGGTCGACCGACGGCTGTCTAACTGCGAGCTGGTTCATGAGCAAAATTTATTAGAGAGCCAGACTAACAGACCGAGAACCTATAGCCGTTAATTATAACTTTCGGCCCCGTGCCAGTAGCCAGATTTGGCTCGTCAAATTCTCAAAAACATTACAACAAACGCTGCAACGACTTTTCAATGATCTCTTTTTAACTTTAAAACATATATATGTGTATACATATGTGTACATATACATCTAATGCGTTTCACACATGCTGAAAATGCGAGGAACTAGGGAACTTTTATATCTTTCCTTTATTTGAACTTAAACAATTTGTGCGGAAGCTTACCAAATGAACCAGATCGTCTGAACTCACAGTAACATGTGAAGATTGGTTTCATATTTTGGTAATGGTAAAACGACAGAGAGAGTATATAAGACCGATTGTAGCCATCTTTAGGGCAATCGGAAACACATACCACTCAAAGTTTGAAAGTTTGAGTTGATGTGTGAATTACGCGGCCAAACTATGAATTTTCACCTAATTAACAATAGGGTAACCAGGCGGATAGCAAACTAGGATGAACATAAAAAATTATCAAAAATGCCGTAATACATTTTGGCTTAAACATTACCGTCCGCCTTGCAGTGCCGCTGCAATGAATGAACAATAACAGATCTGTCTTATATATACTCTTGTCGATATTGAAAGTTAACGATATTTAGAAGTTAGATTCCAACGGACTGATACGAGAGGCGCATTAGGAAATTCATGCCGTAGGAATGTATAGCTCGAATTATAACTTAAATCTAGCTGTGAAAAGAATAAAAAATTTAAGTTTGTGTTTTGTTTAGAAAATAAGAAATCGGTAGAGCATATGATAGGAAATTCAGTCTATTAATCCAAAATTTTTCTCTTTAAACGATGGACTGTATGAATATGGCGAAAAGTTTATGAGGAACATGAGCCGTAGATCATCCTTCCGAAGATACTGGCCTGTGCAGTAGGTATCCCCTGTCTGGTGTACTGCCCTTTGGTGACGACCTTGAGACAGGCGCTTACACCAATGATGATATTTATGGGGGCAGACTCATAGAATTTAGAATCCGCAAAGAAAAGGTGTAGAAAGTTCCGCTTGTACTCCTCTGGTAGTGACTCTGCCGGTGTACGAATTGCAATCCGATTGTTCACTCGAAATGTTGCCTCAACCTTGACGCTTGATTCAAAACGAGACCGAAGTGTGAGTGAGCAAATTGTTTCGTCCTTCAAAGTTAGCATGATAAACTTTAACTGTGTGAAATTCGACTTACCGGAGGCCCAGAGTCGAGGAGGCATCGTGCGCCGGCCTTCACCGATACACCCTCAATTTTAAGTAGGACCGTCGGCAACAAGATAACGCTATTCTGATTAATCAGTGCAGAAAGCGATGCTGATTTCAATGTGGATGATGCGGGACTAGTGAGCTTCTGAATCTTCTGAAGGGCCGATATCTGTGTCGTTTCCAACTTCGGTGAAGAGGACCGCGATAGAGAACAAGGACGCATTGATGGAAACCGGTTACGCTGCTTCGATTCGGAGTGCAACAACGTGTGGTGATCACTGAATCAAGTGCCATGAGAATGATCGTGCGCCAAACTATTAATGCAGTACTTATGCCATCGGACAGCTTCCATTCGATCAATCCTGTCCATGTTTAAGAATTTTTACATGATCGAAGTGGATGGGGATTTCGGAAGAGCCGGTATATGAACAGTGTGGTTTTACTCGGATTGGTCTTATATGGATGAGACTTAGCGCCAGATCGACGGTTGTTTTTGTGGCGGTTGGACGATTTGGGCACGATTGCTGAACGAGTCGAAAAAGAACGAAAAATGGAAAGTATGAAATTTGGAAGATCTTGTGATGGCACCCCGCTGGGTTATCACATCGGCCACCCGAACATGATGATCAGTGCCTAAATATGTCTTGATGTCATATATGTTTTGATGTCAAAAGAACCAGCGAAGTCTAAGCCTCTCTCAAGGGGAAGAGCTAAAATAAGCTGCTTTTGACAACGCTTTTCGTAGAGAATACAAGGCTTGCATTTGCTGATAGTCGCCTTTATCAAGTTTTTAACTTTCGGAATCCAATATTGTGTATGAATCATTCTAAGCACTAGCTGACTGCTACTATGAATGGAGACCTGATGAATGAATTGGACCAAGAGTCTCGAATATTTGCATCCATATGGCAGAATTATAGGATGTCTTTCGCTATATGAGAGACCCGGCGATGACTTTAGACGACCACAAGCATGAACTATGCCGCCAGAATCCAGAAATGGATTTAGGAAAAGCTAACTAGTGGAAGATACAGAACTCTTGGAACATAGCACTTTGTATTCCTTCTGATAGCAGGCGTTTTGCCACATTTTAATTAAACCATCTTTGAGCATAGATAGTTCTAAACTGGTGATCAAAGTAGATTCTTCGAAGAAATTCGAATGGAATTTGTTAAACTCTGTTGGCAACGAAGGTCATCCAACAGCAAGGAGGTTTAGAAAGCCAGGAAAGGACAATGGTAGAATCTGTCCAGAAGAATATAGAATACTTTGGAACATCCAACATCGGAAGTAAGCTATCTGTCATTTCTGCTAAAAGGATGGCCCCACTCAATTCTAACCTCGGAATGGACAATGTTTTCACAGGGGCTACCTTAGTCTTTGAATAGACCAGATGAGTGGAAATGTAAGTACCTGTAGCTATTCGTATATATAAAGCGGCTGAGTATGCTTTCTCCGAAGCATCACAGAGTCCGTGGAACTGGACGTCAGAATTTGGACTATAGTCGATCCATCTTGGAATCGGAATCTGATCGATACTTGCATAAGTGAATTGAAACAACTTCTATTGAGAAAGACTATTAGGAGTTAGAACCTTATCCCAAACCGTGCCCTCAAATCATATTCTCTGCATCAACATTTTCGCAACAACTATACATGGCGAAAGCCAACCCGCGGGACCGAATAATTTCATAATTTGGGGAGAAATTCTCTTTTATTATTTGAGGAAGAGACTGGTAAGAGCTTTGTAATAAAACAAAAGGTGTCAGAACGAGCATTCCAACGAATTCCTATCGTTTTTGCAGTGCTGCTTTCGTTGAAGTCTAGAAACTCTTCGCACAACAAATGACCGGATGGAAGATTCGCCAAGATATCCTTTGCATTTGCCATCCACTTCCTCAAGGAAAAAACAGCTGATTCTAGACCGGAATTTAGCTCATATTTTGTTTTGATAGCCATCGCAATAGAATGAGCACCAGACAGGGCATCATCCACATACATATAACTGCAAAGAATACTGCTCGCAATCGGATGGCTGGCTTGCACATCATCAGCTAGTTGGAGGAGCGTACGAATAGCTAAATACGGAGTTGACCCCAAAAGTCACTGTTTTCAATTCTAAATCTCGAACATCTTCATCTGGATTGTTTCGGAATAAAATTTTTTGGAAAGGAGTATGTTCCGAATAGACTAATATCTGCCTATACAACTTTTGGATGTCGGCATTGAATATGAACCTGAAGAATCTCCATCTAAGGATTAGAAGAGTTAAATTACTTTGCAGTACCGGACCAGTATGCAAAACGTCGTTGAGACTTAAGCCATTTGAGGATGCAGAAGAA
This sequence comes from Philornis downsi, assembly GCA_019455685.1. Taxonomy (NCBI): domain Eukaryota; kingdom Metazoa; phylum Arthropoda; class Insecta; order Diptera; family Muscidae; genus Philornis; species Philornis downsi. The sequence continues at coordinate 3,954,598 of JAHXMU010000099.1, read as the reverse complement.
GCGTGGTTGTGCTCTCCGGTTTGATAACTGCATGATGCGGTAAATAATAATGCAGAGTATTTTTATTTAAACCTGGAGCTCCTTTAGCATCACATATTCTAGAACTACGTTATCATACTCCTTTTTGAAGTCAAGAGCTCGAAGAAGTCGAGCTTCATTGCGAAGGAATTGTGCCATGGCACTTGCTCTGGATTGGCCAATATGCAAGCCTTTTGGATATATTTCTTTGAACGATAGAACTACAACATATCTACCGTCTTCGTTCCTCTTCGCGGTTGCAACGAACAAATCCTCACAGAAATTTATCAAATGGTGCGTGGAGGATTCTCCACCTCCCAAAAGCGAGAAATCTCTTTATCTAAAGAGATTTCGCAGAAATTCGAAACTATGTTGGGGGCAGTAGAAGAGAGACGAAACGAAACTGGGCCCGTTAAAATCCATCCGAAAATGGTTTCTTGGGCAATTAATGAACCACAGATCTCACGCTTTACACCAGATACCATAATAGAGGGTATGAAATCAACTCCAATGAGAATATCTATCTGAGAACTTTTGTAGAAATGTGGATCTGCCAATTGAATTTCCGAAAGATCGAAAGCGGATGGCGTCAGAACTGTTCGCGATGGAAGATTGCCTGACAAATAAGAAACGATCAACGCGTCGACTGAAATCTCTAGAACTTCATCAAATCTAGAGACAAGAATTAATGTGCATTCCTTTTGGACGGTAGGAGAAATTGAATTTTTCAAGCCAAAAATGCGAGCGCACGTGCGCCTGAAAGGAAGTTTCAGAAGGGAACAACCGCTCTGAAATGAAATTCCCCTCAGAACCAGAATCGAGAAGTGCGCGAGCCTCCTAAATGCAATATTTTTACCAACGCCGTTCCAAGTAAAACACCCCGAGAATTGGTTGAAAAGCAAGCTTAAACAATTCCAGCTCCCAAACTAGTGGACTGTATTGAGTTTGAAGAAAATGGAACGGAATTAGGATTCAAAGTAGAACTGATGCTTGAGCTAGCTGACGGCTTGGGAAAATTGTTAGAATTATTATGCAGCAAAGTATTATGCCGCTTGTTGCACTCAAAATAATTATCTTTGCTCGAACAATTCTTTACTGCGTGGGATTTGGAAAAACATTTTAAACAAAGCTCCTGTTTTTTAATTTCCAAAAGTCGCTGATTGTAGTCCATGATCAGAAATTTTGGACACTTGCGAATTATATGCGAATTTTTCGGGCACAGTGGACACTTAGATGAGGAAACATTCTTCTGGAATGTACTAATTTTATTGGCGCTCTTGGAATTTGAATTTTTATCCGATTTCTTCTGCGATCTCTGGAATTAGGCAGACTTCGAATTTCTGACACTGACTCCAATGTCCGATGTCGATTTGTCAGGAAGAGCTGACCATTTCGGAATTGAAGTTTTGTCAGCTAAACTTTGTTCCTATAGAGTTAGTGTTGAATCCGGAAGGCGATTGGAGCACAAAAAGACAAATATAGGATCCCAACCTCCGACATCCATCCAATAACTTCAAAGCAGAAAAACATGAAATCATATCGCGTTGGAGATCCTTAATAGGCTTCCCGGATTCAGTTGCGATGGACGGAAGACTAAATGAAATCTTTAGCTGCGCATTTACAAGGATTCTCTTATTTATGAACTGATCGCAAAGATTTTCCCGAGCCAATTGAAAACCTTGGATGGTCAATGGACTCCTTCGGACTATGTTTCGTGCTTTACCTTGGGTCTTCTGGATCAAATGGAACAATTCCTCGACTGGACTGAGGCGGGAATTTTTTATGTACACTGCAATCAACATATCTCGGAATGTAGGCCAAGACATATAATAATCCCCATTGAAGACCTCGGTTTCGCACGGTGGAAGATGGAAGGAATAGCCAGAATGTGTCTGTAAAGATTCAGATTTTTGAGAAAGACTGATAGGATGGGGTAGAGGTTCCAGAATAACTGACTGGGTCTTAAAATCTTTGCAAAGCTGAGCCAATTTTGTGTGCAGTACGTTACAAACGTACTTTTGTACTTGGCGTGCAAAGTCTCAAGCTCTGAGGCCTTACCTCCGTGCTCACCCCCTGCGTCGTCGCCTTGACTGTCGTTGTCATCTTCCTCTTCATTGTCCCGATCATGAAGATGTCTGTCGAATGCCGCCTTAATTGCGGACCATGTCGACTTGAGCTTTTCAATATGAATTTCTACTGAAAGAGCAGAGCATAGAGGAACTCTATTGTCACTGATGTCCGCATCGAACTCTACGGGACGATCGACTAAATGAATAAATGAATCAGGTGACATAGATTGATCCCGAAAATCAATCGAAAATCTTTTATTTTCCAAACGGATGAATGCGATGGATGGATAAGTGGATGTATCGATAGATGAATGACTAGTTATATGGATGGATGGCTATATGGACTGTTTAGGTGTTTGGATGCTTGAAAAACTCCCAGAAATCTCACAGCAAATTTACCAAAAGGATCCGGTTCCCCATGTAAATGTGGGGAACTAGAGATTTTTAGGTTTCCTGCAGCGAAAGGTGGCTTTTGTGAGCCAGAAATATTACAAAGAAATTTGTAATATTTCTCACAAATTATTTACCGATGCTAGAAATATAAAGAAAAAAGAATACACCAAGAATTAAAATCTTGGAATTGAACGATATCTTTTCTTTATTTGAAACTAAACAATTTGTGCGGAAGCTTGCCAAATGAACTAGATTGTCCGAACTCACAGTAACACATGAAGATTGGTTTCATATTTTGGTAATGGTAAAGCGACAGAGAGAGTATATAAAACCGATTGTAGCCATTGTCTAGCTGGGCGCCCTAATAGTAATAAGTATTTAAATGAATTGTTACCCTTAAGTGCAACCCTAAGAATTATAACGAAGAATTATAACGCAAACTAGGATGAACATAAAAAATGATCGCAAATGCCGTAGCATATTTTGGCATCAACACATGCCTCCCATATAAATTAACCAATTTAGAGAAATTTTAACTTTGAGGCTTCTATCTGTAAACTTGATCGACTAACTATGTCTCTTCTGGTATCTCCCACATGAATTACTGATTTAATCCATAAATTCTCAGTTCATATCTTTCATTAAAATGCAATAATTCAGTCAAATTTGCCGCACATCTGGGGATGAAAATGGTTTGCTTTGCCTGAATTTTTCTGATATGGACTTATTTAATCTAATTTAATCTGTATTTTTACCTATTATGTTATATATACATATGTCGACAAAAAATTGAAAGAAATCGGATATTTTGATTCAAGAACCTGAAACGAAAATATATTAAGTTCTCGCTGTTTCTTTTTTATAAAAATGCAACTTTATTATGAAAACATGTTTACAAATGATTTACTGAAAATAATACTACTTTTTCCCATCTTTCTGGCGAAGCTTGAATTCCGTCACGATAAAACTGTTCATCTTTTGAGGTCATTAAAAGTCATTCTGACCATGCGCCATCGAACGGAACAAGTGATAATCGGACAGCGCAATATCTGGAGAATATGGTGGATAGGGTAAGACTTACCATTTCAGCGTTTTCAGGTAGGTTTTAACGAGCTGGCCACGTGAGGTCGAGCGTGAAGCTTGACCGGACAGCCACGGTGACTTTCTTTTCTTTAGATTGCTGTAATGAATCCATTTTTTATCACCCGTTGCAATACGATGAAGATAAACCTTCCTTTTTTGTCGCTGAAGCAGTTGTTTATAGGCTAAAAGACGACGCTCAACGTCTCATGGCTTCAATTCATAAGGAACCCAAGTTCCTTGTTTTTGAATCATTTCCAAAACATGTAATCGCTTGGAAATGGCCTGGTGGGTAACTCCTAATACTGAAGCAAGCTCTATCTGCTTTTGATACGGATCCTCGTCAAGCAATGCCGTCAATTCAATGTCTTCGAAGGTTTTTCGTCACCGTCTTTAAAGCGATAGAAGCAATCTCGACTCGTTGATTCACTTAAAGCAGCATCTTTGCAAACGTTTTGAAGCCATCGATAAGCTCCAACCGCCGTTTTCTTCCATTGAAAGAAGATAATCAATACTTCCCGCGTGTGACGATTATTTAGCACAAAATCATACATATTCACGCAATAAAAATGAATATGACGTCAAAAGAAAATCACTATTGTGTCGAGGCGGTATGTGTAGCATATGCCTAAGCTTGGCTCACAACGTTTAGGTTATGGTAGAATCGACTAGTATTCACATCTGGCGCCATCTATTGGCAAGCAGCGGGAACTTAGTTGCGCATCTAATAGTTTTATGCTGTTTTTTATGTTTTTCACTCTGAATTTTGTTTTTTTTTTGGCGTCAGGCTATGAGATGTAGAAATGGCTCAAATGATTAATTTCTCGAATTTACAATACCAGTCTGTAGAAATTTTCGCAGTAATTTTCAAAAATGTTTTTTTGTTTTTATTTGGAAAATTTCAAATGAAATTCAAACAGTTTTATGAACTGAATCAGACTTAAAATTGTTCATTTCATTTCGGGTGTTTGAATAAAAATCTAGAATATTTGTAATTTCGTTTTAGATGTGTGGAGCAGAGTCGAAATTCAATAGAATTTAGGTTGGCGAAATCAGAATTAAAATGTTGTATATTGTTAATTTAGATTCCAGAAACTGAAACAAATGAAAATATTTTCGGATTTGATTTTCGTTTCCATATAATTAAAGTCATTTTGGCTCGTTTTATTGTTCGATAGTTCTACGAAATATTCTATAAATACTCGGTGATTTACCACGCTTATTCTCAAAGGTCTGTATAAAATTTAAAGCACAACTAGGCTGACACTGGATATTGGGTGAACGTATATGCAGGACAGTTCTCCTGACTAAAATTTCTCTACTGATTTCCACAATAATATACGATAAATGGAGCAAATTTCACAATTGTTGTCTTTGTTTTTTTTTCAACTATTTGCTATAAAGAGAGACTGTGATAGGACTGGTGCCATTAGAAGTCGCTCTCAAATTACTACAATCTATCTTGGGATCATACCGTACAATTAACCTTTGTGAATATGTTGTAATTTTGCTGTATTTTATAAACGCACATTTCATTTTTTATCTAACTTTAAAATCAGTTTTTTAAAATTTGTAATATTTTTGGCCAAAATATCATTTACCAGTTTATTGGCAAAATATTGTCATGCTCCTGCGTCTAAATACCCTTTTGTAATTGTCCTTTTTGGTTTGATTCACCATAAACTAGGAAAACCACACACTAATTGTCCCATCCTAAGAATAGTTTAGAAAATTTGCCATTTTCCAAAGTATGTACTACATCATTGTTTGCGAATACCCAGCCAGAGGCTAATAAAACAATCAACATTCGTTAATCTTTGCGGTCTAATAAATTGGGTTTGCATTTCCGGTTCTATCATTATTATGCACGACAAGAAGTGGTCTCTCTTCAGATGGAGATAACATCTACTTGGTATCTTTTAATACTTAAATGTACCATCCCAAATGAAATTCGCTTGGAATTATTTCAAGATCTTTCCTTAGGAAATGTGTTTTAAAAAAGAGGCTTAGGAATAAAGCACATAGGATATCTACAGGAAAACAATTAGCATTATTTTTTATGAATGATGGCCTTTTAACTTTGAATCTAACGAACCTTTGTGTATCGCTACTCATTAAGGCATGGGCTAAATATTTGCAAAAGCCAAATGAATTTGTTTTACTTATTCCCAATACCTTCTAAATCCTTTATATTTGCATTTTTCTTATGACGACTTAATCCTCAAAAGAGTACTTTCGTGCCTGCAATGCCCATTTGGAAATGTGTTTAGTTTTGCATATGATTTTTTCTGCATTGAGATAATATGAATTGAATGTGCAGTCGGTATGATCTTTTGTGTAATCTTGCGGAAGTGGCTCCTTTTTGATCATCCGAAAGGGGAAGTGGCATTTGTTGTAATTGTGCACATGTGTAATCTTTCCAAATTATGGTTTCGTTTCAAAACCTTCCCTGTTGTTAAGTTTCCATTTAAGATGGCAAGAATAAATAGATTTTCATTTGACTATGTAGAAATTGAATATAAAACGAAATTCATAAATTGAAATTGGGTTTTCTATTTAGTGGTTTCATAACCGACGGTCTGGAAAGGTTGTCAGCTATTTAATACCTATCATCTGAAGTGCTGTTTATTTAGTGAAAGGTTTGCCAATATAGATCTTTTAACAACCGAAAAACGCGTAAAAACTGTCATTTCGTACATAATGGTAAAACCCAAGCATTATAATAAAATAAAGGTTTCATCGAAATCATAACTGGTTAGGATTATGGAATTTTAAGTCATCGTGTGCATGCAATGAGAAATGTTCGGACATATCATGGAAAAATAGGCCTCAGTTACGGCAAACATTCGAAAGAATTTTTGTTTTGAAAAATAAAAGTGAACAATAGTTATGATTATAATGAATCCCTTGATAGGTAACATCTGCTATTGAAACTCAACTTTTAGACCAGCCTATTGACGCTGGTAGCACGAAAACACTGGGATCAGCCGCTTAACTTAAATAAAAAATAATTATGAAAACACGAAAGAAAAAAAGTAACGGAAATTCCAAAAGGTTGATTACACTCACAAGTTGTAGAAGGATCAGCTTTTATGGATACGCATCTGAAATGTCAACAGAGGAGTTGGACAGGACAAAAATTGTGATATTTTAATGTGGAAAGTGAAGATGTTATTAGTCGGAACATTGATTACGAATAGTACGAATAGCAACAGAAACAGATTTGAATAGATGAAGACAGATTCAAATAGGTTTTTTTTCGCCGCAACGTTATGATACAAGCGATTGAATCAGTTCTGGGAGCCTTAGTGCGAAAATTTTTTCGCAAATCATTGTTAATCATTAAGGGAGCAATCATTGTTAATCAAAAGTGTCGACGTTAGATAAGTTGAAATCCAACCAAAACTCAGTTGGAAGAACCAGACTTTTGAAAGACTGTCAAAAATTTGTGTGACGAATTTTAGAGCTAGCAGGAAAGACGGAGCCGCTTGGAATTGTTCTCTACGAGTGAAGCATAATATAGATACAATTTCTATTCTAGTCGTCATATAAGCAGGTAACGAAGCTTTAGCCTTTTGGTCTCGGCGATGCAGCAGTTTGTATCCTTAAAGAGAAAAAGCGTGATAAATAGACCTACTGTCTCATACTGATAGATCACAAGCATTTTTTTCAGTTTGTTTACATCTAAATTTCTCGTAATGTCCCGAAAACATATTTTCTAGCATGTCGTGAACGAGATATGGGAGATTTTCTCACGTTCAGTAAGCTTACACGCATTCTGTTTTTAGACTCACTCAACGGAACCTACAGTTTAACGGCTATTCCTAACGTCGCAGTTTGAGTAGCAGACTTGTCGATTACTCGACTACTGTTCGCCAGACATATCGAGGTCAATGCCACTCAAATAATGACAGGTGGCATTCTACGGGATTGAACCCGCGATCTTGTGAACGATAGTCTCATGTATTAACTACCGCGGCACGGTCGGTCAAGCTATAAATAAGTATCTGATCAACTTAAGCTATGGCGATCTTAATTATGTGAACTCCTAGAGAGAAGTCTGTTAGATGGTACAAAGAAGTAAAGAAAGTAAGTAGCAAGTGAAGTTAGATCTATGAAAATCTATATCCAATGTCTTGTAAGTGATGGACAATGAACTCTAGAAGAAATATACAACACTGTACCTTTCAACGCCTTAAAAAAACAAACGATGAAAGGGTACGCTCAAAATACTGCCAAGACGCATAGTCAATTTGTCAAACGGTTATCAGTTAAGAAAATAGGTAAGCGCAAATTAGCCAAGCTTAGTCAAGCAGAAAATCGCTTAAATTGCAATACAAAATTGAGCCAGCGAGGGCAAATAATGTACCACTAAGTATAAATAGAAATTTTCAAAGTAAATCACTTAAACATCTAAACATATCTTCGTGACCATAACGGCTCAAGTTAATAAATAATTAAAAGGTCGACTATAACGAGGGTCTTAGCAGCCAAAATAGTCTTTTGCAAGGTTAAACAACAATTTTCCCTAAGCATCATCAAAGGCGAAAAGTTCATGGGAATCATTTGTTATGTACAAAATAGAATATTATTAATTATATTTAACTTCAAATTTCTAAAATTTAAATATAAATTTATAAAAGTGCATCCAGATCCCTTGTAACTCATAATATTTCGAAACAGACTTTTTCCAACAGAAATGTGATCTTCTTATCACTTACGGTAGTTAACACCCATTTCAAATGTACTCGTATAACAATTGCTATCTACAGTTATTAACACCCACAGCATCAGATATTCATAACCTTATCAGCTCTAACAAAAAAAATAAAGGATAACAAATATTCAATCTCCACGGAAATAGACATATAGGTACATGCAACAATGGCAAATTTTGCAAAAAAGGCTTAAATGGCAATCTAATCTACTGGATTTAAACGAATTTCAATACCTTGAACATAAAGTACATGTAAAATTTGCTGCAAAGAAAACTCCCTCAATCTGGAACGGTGAATATCTGGGGAGAAAGTTGTGATGAAAAGAATGTTTCATTAAGAACAGTAATTCTACTAAACTGATATTGTGTGTCTTAGTTGAAGAAGTGAACAGGAATTCTTTTACATAGGAATTGTGATGGATTTGCCGAACTGAAATGAGAAAGATTAAGGATTTTTTTGGTAACATTTTGGGGTTATTTTTGTAAAATACGGAAAAGGATGACGATTCATATCGTAGCCAATGTCAAACAATTGAAGAAGCCAGTTTTTGTGAAACTCCTTTTTTACACATAACGTTGGTAGTGGGATAAGTAGTTCTCATTATCGTTGATAGAAATAAGGTATTTTGGCCAAAGAAGGTAGACAAAAGGGTTGATTGACAATTGCTAATGCGAACGGAAATAACAAATTTTTTCCGATTCTAAAAATATACTGCAAAGAAAGTGTTTTCTCTTACAATTATGAAACCTATAAAACTTTTCTTACACTTTGATGTATTGCTGATAGCTTTGATGTAAACTTTTCAATTCAATCCATACAATTATAATATTGGGATAACGATAACATATGGGTGAATGTTGTTTTTAATAAACCGTACATTTATACATACATATAGAATTCATCGACGTGTTAATTTATGATGTTTTAAATTGTGCTATAACAAATTAATTTCCCAATTCAATGTGTCAGATATGAGATGAAAGAGCAATTCTGGTACTTTCTGTCATACTTGTAGATCTGATTAAGCGAAAATAAACAAAGGGGGAGGAACCAAATTGCTCGGATTGCATTGCCTTTGTATTCAAAAGTCCGAATTATGTCTTTGAAGACAAGATATCACTTTCCAGCAACTTCAGCCGCCATTTTCTTAAAAATATTGCAAGCTGGAGACATTTAGTAACTCGCTCCGTATTTCTGGTATCGAAAAACTGAAGTCATTCCGAAATTGTGTCCTTGAGCCACAATAGGCTTTTTTTTAACTACTCTGCAATGAATTTCGGCTGTGGTTGAACTTACCTCTCGTCAATGATTTTCATATTAGCATAATTAATTTACGATAGAAAACAAGCGGCAAATATTTGAGTTTACCTTGTAAATATACCAACTGTATGGAAAAGGTTAATTAAAGAGTACAGAAATTTGAAGAAATTTAACAGGACTGCTTTGCAACGATATTTAATATTCAGTTTTACATTCATGGGAAAATGCTGATGATAACACTAGCCTGTTTAAGGCCTGTTTTGACGTAGATTATTATTTACCCTACATCGCAAACTAAATAATCGTCTAATATTAACTAAGAACGAGATCTTTGCTGTTAAAAAACGCTGCAAAGCGGTTTTAGAAATAAAATTTCAACTAACAAATTTGCTGGAGGAATATTTTCTGCTGAAAAATGTGTATAGAAACGAATTTTCTATATTAAATAGTTTCCGAGAATTAATCTTCTGAAATGAAATGACGAAAATGTAGTCGCTGCTAGTTAACATTTGAAATCGCCGCCGATGGAGTCCAAAAACTTTGACTAGATTTACATCGACAAGTTTACATCGGAGAGGTGAATTTCGTGAACGTAAATCAAAATTGGTTGTTGTGGTTCCCAAAAACATCGATCAACTAATCATACAAACTCGTCCTGGGACCTGTAGTGAAATTGAGGAATGCTTAAGCGTTAGGACCGCTTGTATACATTTTACATTACATGAATATTTAATTTTGATACCACATTGTTTGCCTATCGCTAAAAAAACTAATTACAAACGAAATGTTAAAAAAAATTCCAAGACACCGTGGGCGGCAAATCATGCACATGTGCGCGGAACTAATGAGTTGTTAACTATATACCTATAGAGCTGCTTCAAGATAAGGCGCTATTTGTGCATGAAATACTTCAGAGCAAATGGTCCCCAGTTTCCACGAGATGGCGAATATATCCGGAGAACATTAACCATTCTACAAAACCGGTCAATGTATACCTGTTTTTTCGTGATTATAAAGTTACCTTTGATCGTTCGAGACGACAAAAATAATTTGATGCGTTCGCTGATACGTTTTTGTGGAGTTCACTGAGCCATTCTAAATCAGAAGCTCTGTTAGACATTGCGACAGTCTATCATGCTATCTCATTAAAATACTTATGAATGCGATAATGAGGAAAACTGTAGTAAACACAGCTCGTACCATCTTTAACAAATTTAAATTCTACTTTCATATGCTTCTGATATAAACATCACGTTACTGCAGTTTTCTCAAATACTAAAAAGGGATCGATAGAAGTGGTTTTGATGGTAAACGGAAGCAGGAACAAGGCAAAGAGTCCATTCATTTGGGATGTTATGCAAACGTTATGGATGATGATGATGAATGTGTTGTGATGAATGAGTTTATTAACCTTGGCCCCTCTATGGCTAAAATGTGTAGCTGAAATGTAAATGTAAATGTGTCAGATGCTAATTCTAACTGACTTCTTATGCAGCACAGAATCCTGGGTAATGAAGCGATCCACTAGAGTAGTACCGTCGGTAAGGGGGAGAAAACTACCCGTGAATCATATACGAGTATATAGACGTATGTATTATAAGCCGAATGATCTGAACACCAACAGTGATGGCTATCATAGTAATACGTAATTTCCTAGACATAAGATAGTAATTTAGGTTGGCCACAAAAAATAAATTTTTTATTTTCTACCGGAAGCATCAATAGACTAGAAAATGTGACCGGACAATAACAATTTGTTTAGTGTAAAGCAATTTGTAGGGGAAAATGGGATTTTCGTTTTAGAATCCGATTTCGATGATTCGGAGATACGTTATAGTGGGAATAACCTGTATATATTTTAATGATACAATTTAGAAAGCAGCCACTGCGACCTCAAAGCGAAAATTCGAAATATTAGTATGTCTATCAATTTTAGCGAAAAAGTGTATGATCAAGATTTTCGTAAGAAATAAGATACTTACCGGGTCTCTAGGACGAAGAGTTCAGATTTTACAGAGAAGGACCCAAAACTAGCCGACCTGACATACATATAGATGGTGCCAGTAGTTAAAAATAAATATTTTGGTGAAAAGTGGCAACCTTATAAAACATATGTTTTAAGTTTCAGGGCGTTACGTTGTTTAGTATGTTTCTCAGTAAATATGTAAACATGGAAAAAATTGGTCACCGTTATGTAATTCAAATGTTTCCATTTGAAAGGTCTCTGACCAATCAGTATTAAAGCCGAGCTAGATTCTACTCTGAGGAAATCCGCTCCTTCGTTTACGACTGTAAAATATTGGGTAGCAGAGTTTAAACGAGGCCGTACGAGCTGCCAAGTTGAACACCGTAGTGGTCGACCACTACTAAATCTGGTATCCACGCCAGACATGGTTAAGAAAATCCGCAAAATGGTATTGGATGAGCGACGGTGATGTTTAAGTAGAGTGTTTGGCGATGTTTCAACGCAATGAAGCCGAATTTTTGCGTCGATTTATAACCATTGATGAGACATGGGTTTACCACTTGACACCTGAGACAAAAAAACAGTCAAAGCAGTGGACTGGAATGAAGTGGAGAATCTTATCCAAAGAAGGTGAAGACGGTTTCATCCCCAGGCAAGGTCATGCGATGCGCATGAGATTATTTTTATTGATTATCTTCAGGAAGGAAAAACCATCAGCGGCGAGTATTATGCTAATTTATTGCGGCATTTAGGTGATGAAATTATGGGAAAAGACCGCGTTTGGCGAAGAACTAAATATTGTTTCATCAAGACAATGCTCCAGTTCACATATTCGCTATTGTGAAATTAATGAATTAAAGCTCGAATTGCTTTATCGCGCACCTTATTCGTCAGATTTGGCTCCCTCGGACTAGTTTTTTTTCCAAATTTGATGAAATGGCTCGGTGGTAAAAGATTTGTTAACAATGAAGAGGTGAAGTCTGCGATTGATGACTGTTTTAAGCAGCTTGGCAGTTCTTTCAATAAACAGGGTATTGAATATCAATGGAAAAAGTGTATTGGGCTAAAAGGAAATTATGTCGAAAAATAAAGAAAATTTTCTCAACATTTTAGTGTCTTCATTGTTAGGTTGGCTAGTCTGGGACCGCCATTGTATATCAAGTTGTTTATCGGTTACAAGATTTTTTCAATCTGTCATTAGTCAAGTATTGGCAAAATGTCTAAATATGCCTATATATGCGTATCCTTTTTTTCTAATTTCGATATTGGTGGAATTTTAGGTTGTTTTCTAAAAGTAACACATAAGAAGGCGGTACAGTGCAGGGCTTTTTGTATTAAATTCGTGACTGGAAGCCCTTTCAGCAGAAATATGTTTATAGCTGTAAGAAGTTTGATTGTTATCGGCAAAACAGGATGTGGTTTCTTACTTCAGGTCCGTGTATTTGGGTTGGTACTGGCATTGTCGTAGCAATAAATTCTCTCTGTGGGTGGCTATAGCACCCCTTCGATGTATTAAATTCATTCAATGCACCCAATCTGAGAACACTGGAGAGTGCTAAAAAAATTCTGCTTAGCCCCCACCCAGCACCCATGTCGCTACGCCTATGGGTATGAACCATAGACAAATTCCATTTACTCCATATGTGGCACAGGTTAATTCTGCTGAATCAAATACTCAAAAATATAAATGACTGATAAATATAATTAATACCGATCAGCTTAGAAAACTCTCTGATTCGATTTAGCGGTGTCCGTCTACCTATCTGTTTGTCAACGCATCCCTTCTAACATGATACCGATTTTTACGACGTCGAACTCTATTGGAAACGAAAGATATGTGCCCACATTTTGATATGGATCCCATAGAAATTGGTCGTCCGAGCTAAGTATAGTCTCCTATCAAAGTCATACTTTTAGCTGTAATTTGTCAAAATTTTGGATATATCGTACGCTTAGTTTAGTATGTGAATATAATTATTGACAATCGGCCATGTCGGTTCATATTTTGATATATCACCAAAGGAAACAGACTGCGCAAGTTTACAGTTTTCCTTGGAATTTGAAAATATTTAGCTCATATGATTTTTTTGTGCCAAAGACGAAACTTGTTGAAAATGAGCTATGTCGGGCCATGACTTCATACAGAGCTCATACAATTGTATGGCCCCAAGTTTGAAGTTATCGCTTCCACAAGCCAAAGTTATCATCGGAATTTTATCAGATCTTTTAATTTTATATAATAATAATAATATTTAATCTTTCAATTTTACTCCACCGGTACACGTCTTCATATAAAAATTGCACTTTTTACAATTCAGTGAAATATGGGAACGAAGCTTGTTCCATGCGTTCTGATAGAAGATAACACTGTTGTTATCCTGCCGTTCTTTGCAAAAGTAAATTGTGTTCAGTCCTTACCCATTTTCATTTTATTTAATTTTATTTACAATGTTGTTATGCTTATTATGCCTGTATTGTAGCAGAGGTAGAGAGGTAGATAAACGCTTGCAATGTTCATTAGATATAGCAAGTTTGATCACATCGGTTTAGCATTATTATGCTGGGAATTACTAATGCATTTCACGGAATCATTTTTGCATCTTTTCTTGGAAATGAATCACCGAAAATATTTGATATAGGTAATGTTATAATATGAGTTTGGTAGTACGTACTGGTACTGTTTGTGTTATTTGGGACTTGTACAACTATTAAATTAGTTATAACATTGTAGAGTTTACAGGCAAGGTTTAAGTTTTGACATAAACAGATGAGCACCAGGTTTTTTCTTCGCTGAAATAACGCAAAAAAGGATACTCATGTTTCGGAAAAATCTGTTTGGGACCGCGACCAGTATCGACAATTTATATTCTTTTTCGCTAGATTTCAACCTGTTTCTATGGCAAAAATTGGATTTGGTTTTAAGATTTTTTCGTTTGTACGCCATTGAAATTTATTTCAGTATGAAGAAGGTCTAAAACAATTCTACTAAAAATTACAGCGAATTCATCCAACTTAAAGAAAAATAAAGTGACTACAAAAAAAATTTCGGCATTGAAAAAATGTATCTGCAGAAGAATTTGAGAATCTCAGATTCGGAACCCCAGTTTTCGAGCCATTACGCTCGGGGATAGATCAAACCTCTTTTTATTTTTCTATGAAATAAATAGCTTGGGGTAATTTACGAGGTAAAAAAGTATATTTGATTCAATCGGAAAGTTAAAACATCGAATAATAATCGAGTTTTGATATTAAACAAAGAAAAATATATTAAAAAATGTATAAAGACTGACTTTAATACCTTAAAAATAATACTAATAACTAATTTCTACAGAAAACCTAATTGACTAATCTACTTCAGTTTAAATTTGTTGTATTTGTGTCTTAAGCCTTTGAGTTCGGATTAAGTTAGCATAAATAATAAATTCCACTCCTACAAACAATTTTAATCCATACATAATCGAATCCTATATAAGGAAACGTTCATATCTCTTATTTCAAGTTTTCATTTTACTATTGACTGGTGTGCATTAAAATATTATTCAGATCTTTAAATGTATTGACCGAAGTAAATAACCGGATAATCAAAAATTACGCTTTAGAAAAGGTGCCATGCAGCCTTTTTCATAAAAAATGGTTTTTTTATCAGTTTGGGTACTCTAATAGAAACTAATAATGTTTACAATTCTGTCCTAAGCTAATTAAATCTAATGGCACAAAAGAAATGAAATGATGCTGACAGGATGAAGATTACACTTTTTTTTTTAGTAACATCCCGCAAGAACTTTCAGCATGAATAAAAATCTCAACGTATAAAAAGCAATAAAAATTGATATACAATTGTAATGACAAATTTATTTTTTTTTATTTTTTTTAGTTTTGGCGTAGAATAACTTATGGTCGGTCTTGAGTCATTCAAGGACCAAGGGTCAACGATAATCAAGTATTTTGATTAGAAGTCAAGGGAACAAAATATGCAAAATATGTATAAGTGAAGTGAATTTCCTAAATACGAGTACTATCATAAAAGATGATGATTTAAGATTCATTGTAGACATGTGAACGTCATTTTCAATGAGGTTTCCATTAACTTTCAATCATTCACGGAGCATGCGTTTAGCGCGTGCGTGTAAACGCCCCTTCGAAATTAATGATCTTGCAATATATACAATATGGAGTATACAAGAGCACAAAAAAAAAAAACAATTTACTCCTATATCAGCCACGAGTTGAGCGAATGCCATAGAAAAATATTGTTGCTTTGCAAACGTTCTATGCGCTTCACATGGAGACCACGACTTGTGCATTTGTTTATTCAATTTCATGCTTTTTTGACGAAGCCTTTCAACAATTAATTTTATTGTTCGATCAGATTCAGCTGCGCACGCGTTTTGTGAACCAAAATCAAAAAACCATTTCTAGGGGGAGTTTTGCAATGCAAGGATTGATGGGATTCATCGTGCACTTATCTGTATACGATTAAAAGGGTTGGAAAGTTGCTTTTTTTTGTATAGTTAATGGGTTTCATAATGGAAACTGTTAATAAGCAGGACTCGTGACAAAAATTATGTTTTATAAGCCGGTTCCACATTGGGAATTCAAAACCCTCTAAAGTGGGTTCACTGAGGTTTTTTTTTTATTTTTTTTGATAGTGTGTTGTGTACAAACTTCAAAGAGTTTCACTGTATTTCAAGGGAAAGTAGCTTCGATTTCAACTCGTAATAATAACATAATAATATTTATGAAAATCCCGTAATTGAGATTATCATGGCAGCAGAACCGTCATGTTAAAAAAACAAATTTTTCTTTCTTTTGCGTGAGGTGGCCGGTTTCCTCAATATTGTCCGAAATAATATCGAAATTCTAAATTCTAAATATTAAAATTTATACTCGTAGAAGTGGTCCATTTCAAATGAGTGAAGGATTGTTTTGTCCTTTTTTTAAGAATTAACAAAACAAATAAAGTCAGTTGGAAAATATATTTTCTAATATTTTCGATTTTCAGCAAGAACTTTTGAAATCAAACGTTTCCACACGTTCTTCAAAATAAATTGAAAAAAGTTCATCAGAATGACCAACTTCTTCTATAAAATATTCTACGAATATATTGTGGATATTTTTTATCTCCATATTCCGTAGATTCTCTTCGCCTTTTTTTAAGTCGAGATTGAAAAAACTGCTATACTATGTAAGTTACTGGGTCAGAATATTCCACAAATATATTGTGGAAGAGGTTCTATAAGCGATTGTTGATGATTAGAGTTCATTATCTTTAATTACATGTAGTAGCATTTTTCAATAAAAATCCTTATTGAAACAGATCAATCTTAAAAATAGACGTTGTTAGGTCATAGAATAAGTAATATTTATGTAAATAAGATCAGAAGAAATCTGGATGTAAAAATAATTATAGGAACATAGAGAAGAAAAAGGCGAAGGATTCTCAGCTTTGGCAACCTATTGTAGAACCTCTGGCACAATATGTTTGTAGAATATTACGGCTCAATAGCTACCTTTCTATTGTAGTTTTCTTGACTTTGGTTTAAAGAGAACTTGGAAAGTGGACGTAAATTATATCCATGATTATCCGTAATTGGTTTGTATTTTATCTCACAAATTGGCCATTTTGAGGCACTTTTTTCTATTTATTTCGAAAAAAGGACTAGAAAGACGTATGGAATCGCGTAAAGGTTGCTTTCAACAACCCCTAGTGAAATCCGGTGCGCAATAAATTAGGAACTTTGTACAACTTTGTTTGGCGCTTTTTAAAAGAAGAACAAAAACAACCTTATAAAATGAGAAATCGATCATTTAAATGTTAAATGAATTCTTGTAAAATTTCACTGAAAATAGTAATCACAAGAAGTAGCTCAATGTCACATTTTATTTTTAAACATCGCCAAACGGCAGTCAGTTTTTTGGGGATTCGTTCAATCCCGAACAGGATGTTGCGCTGTGTAATCATTAATTTATTATAAATTTAATTAATGTAATCATAATTAATAAAATAATAAATGAAGTAAAACTATAACTAACTGAAGTGTATAACTTGAAAACTTAGAATGTATAGATTAGTGATGGATTTATCATAAATTGACCAATTTTTATATGTGATGTAATAAGGGGCACAACAATTTTGTTCAATATAGATTACAACAAACAAATTTAATTTCGATAAACGAATCAATTTGCATCGGAGGTTCTGCGGCATTGCCCTCCATTTTTATTGCCAGAAGTTAATTATTCAAGATGAGTGCCGAAACATTTGGTTCAATTAAGTTGTTTGTATGGGAGATATCAGAAGGTCGTGATTACTTAATCAATGTTTCCAAAGTGTTACAGAGTATTAACAATCAATTCGATAGACAAAAGTCTAGGCTGCGACAGCTACATAATTACAAATAAATCGATCAATTGGTAAGAGAGGAACCAAAAGAGGTATGGCATTGCGCTCCACTTTCATTCGGAGGCACTGTTTTAATAAACGCGCAATGTACAGGGTTGCCCATATTCGACGGACCCATCTGGCAACGCCATAACTTTTGACAGAGATGTCAGATCGCTTAATGACATACCGCGTTTAAAGCGTCACTCCAAGCAGATTTTTACCATGGAACAATACACGCCACGCGAGCGCTCTGAAATAGTTGAAATTTACATTCAACAGAAGAAGTCAATTGTGAAAACTCAACGTGCTTTTAAAATATTAAAAATGTGAGAAGTGCGCCTTCTAAGAACACCATTAAGCGTTTATACGAAAAATTTTCGACTGGTGAGGCTGTTTCTAATCCGAAGAGGCCAAATAAAAGTCGACCAAGGCGATCGGCCGAGAATATCGCTGCCGTACGAGCCACTGTTGAGAGGTCCCCAAGAACATCCCAAAAACGCCGTTCTCAGCAGTTGGACATGGCTCGGTCCACTTTACAACGGATTATTCGCGTTGATTTGCATTTGTTCCCGTAGAAAATTCAATTGACGCAAAGATGCGGACAAGCCTCGTCGATTGGAATGGGCCCAACGAATCATCGAAATGGCCGATGATGACGAGCAATTTTGGAACAAAATTATCATGTCCGATGAAGCCCATTTCACATTGAATGGGACCGTAAATAAGCAAAATTGCCGTATTTACGCCACTGAAAATCCTCAGGAGATTCAAGAATTGCCTCTTCATGACGAAAAAGTCACAGTTTGGTGCGGCGTTAGTGCGAAAACGGTCATTGGGCCGTTTTTCTTCCAAAACGAAAATGGCCATGCTGTTACCATCAACCAGGAGCGTTATCGCAACATGATGACCAATTTTGTGATGCCAATTATTCGTCGAAAGCGTATGAGGCAGTTCTGGTTTCAACAAGACGGCGCTCCACCGCACACAAGTCGCATAACAATCGATTTGCTGAAGAATTTGTTTCCGGGCCGTTTGATGTCGAAAAGTGGTGATTTGGACTGGCCACCGCGTTCGCCCGATTTGACGCCCGCTGACTTCTTCTTGTGGGGACATTTGAAGTCAAAGGTTTACGTTAACAAGCCAAGGACCGTAGAAGAGCTCAAGGACAACATTCGTGAAGAAATAGCCGCTATTCCGGCCGAAATGTTGGCGAAAACGATGGAAAATGCTGCAAAAAGGGCCCAATACGCCATCAACGCCAGAGGCGGCCATTTGAGAAATATCATATTCAAAAATTGATGTAAACAAATCTACTTGGAACAAATTAAATGAATAAGATTGCCAACCGCCAAATTTTTATTTTTTTCTTTGATTTTTTTTTTAAAAAACATGGGTTCGTCGAATATGGGCAACCCTGTACGCAGCATTTCACAAAATTCAGTGCAACTGAACAGAAGATATAAACTGAAGAATATATGGGTTAATTCGGTCGTGTATATATAGGAGGTAACACAAGGGGCGTGGTCGACATTTACTATTCTATATTAATTCAACTGAACTTTAAGAGCATCATATACATTTGTACCAAGAGCGTGAATTTAGACTACAGTTTACACTCATTGCGATGTAAGGTCATGCTTGATATTAAAAACTAATTTAATTGACTCTGTTCCATCACTGTAAAGCATATATTTCTGTTAACTTAAAAGTTGATTTTGTGTGTTGAAACACAATTTTTCAATTGTACTCACGCATGTGAATGGCTATATACTCTGTGGTTTGGCGTAGGCATTTGTCTATAGTCATATAATCAATTATATTATAGAGGGTGATTTTTTAATCATAGCTTTTTTTTTAAATCGAATAAAACACTCAAATTTGCATCATATATTAAAATTTAATTTTTTATTGGAATCGATAAATTGGTCTTTTAATTTTTAAAGATTATTTCATGTAAATGTTGTCCGCGGCCCCGTCTCAAAATCTCCATTTGGAAAGTCCAATTTTTCGTTACTTTTTCGAGCATTTCGGCCTGTATTCCACGAATAACGCGTATTATGTTATCCTGTAAGGCTTCAATGGTGTTCGGCTTATCCACATAAATTAACGACTTGACATAACCCCACAAGAAATAATCAAGAGACGTTAAATCGCAAGATTTTGGAGCCAACTCTCAGGGCCACGAGAGCAGTGTGGCATGTTTCACGAGCAATGTGGTATGTTGCATAATCCTGATGAAACCACATGTCAACCAAGTTCAACTCAGCCAATTGGGGAAAAGAAAACTCGAGTATCATGGCTCGATATCGTTCGTCGTTGACGGTAACGTTTCTTCCACGGTCGTCTTTGAAGAAAACTGGACCGATGATGTCACCAGCCCATAAACCACACCAGACTGTGGTTTTTTCGGGATGCATCGGTAGTTCATGTATGGCATGTGGCTGTTCATCACTGCAGATGCGACAGTTTTGCCTGTTTACGTATCCGTTCAGCAAGAAATTATCCTCATCGCTGAACACAATTTTTCGATAAAACAGCAGATTTTCATTGAACTTTTGTAAGGCCCATTCACCAAAAATTAGACGTTTTGGTAGGTCATTCAACTTCAATTCTTGCGTGAGTTGAATTTTATAGGCTTTCAAACCCAAATCGACGTGTAAAATTTTCTTTGTGGTTGAGTAACACATGCCCAATCGCTGAGAACGGCGACGAACGCCGATCGTCATTAACACTGGTCGCTACGGCTGCAATATTTTCTTCGATATGCAATCTACGCATGTGAGTCGATGGTTTTATGTCCAACAAAGTAAATTTGGTGCGAAATTTGGAGATAACATAAAATGGTCGTATCAAACAGTGCACATTTGTCACAGAGCATGAATTTTGATAATAAATTTCAATGATTTGCAATCGTCGCTCGTTTGTTAATCTTTTCATGATGAAATGACAGGGTATACTGTACACTTTTCACTTTGACAGATGACGTTTGGATGCCATTACCAACCAGTGCTGCCAACCTGAAAAACTTAAATCTTAAAAGATCACCCTATATATTCGTTCCAGATTTCCTTCAACCTACTCACACATGTCCTTTGTGGTTAAAAAAAACGACACCATAAGCAACCCGTTTGTCACTGCGAAAATATTTATTTAAGATCTAATAATGTAAAGGAACTCTAAAGGGTTGTTACAGTATCACATGTTCTGACAGCAAGTATCAAAATCTTAAAATAACTTCTAATGAAACATTTTTGTTGTTCTTTAGGAGAGGCATACACAAGTAAAGGAATACTATTCCGGACATTGTCAGAAACTACTTATTTAGCTATCTATGTGAAGGAGCAGCATGTGCGTCAAAAGGGCTCAGTAAGATAAATACACAGCGAGATGTCCTTTCTTTTAATCCTCTCAAGCTGAGCGAAAACTGCTAATGACTTTTCGTTCCGGTTAGGGTAGACAAACAAATTATGCCTCAAGATTTTGTAATTGTAACTACGGATTAATCAAGGTTCTTTAAGGAACGTTGGTGTGTGATTAATGATTATTTGTCCACTACTGTTAGTAACTACATTTGCATTTGATCTAACATTAGAGCCAATTTCGTCAGTTTGCGACAAAAAATCTGCTGTTTGATGTTGCTACATAGGAGAATGTGAGGATCAAAACAATGTGGTGTCCTAATGTCCAAGTGAGGTACTGTTGATTCAATGTGACTAACCCTGTTCGACGTAGCGTACAGATACTGTGATAACAAAAGTATTTAAAGTGCCTTTTGTAGCTAATTTATTATTCAATAGCTATTGTGACCGTATAACAATCTCCCATATATCTTCTCCTGTTAGTGTGTGGGTTCAGTTGTTCAACCAATTTCATCCTTCCTACGAGAGTAATTCTTTATATTCGTATTATGTCCTCATCTGTCCCAACTACTCATTGATCCTTTATTATACTAATTTTTAAATGGAATTGAAAAGTCTCATCTGTGGATTTTGCGTACGAAAGGCACGTGTACGCCCTCATAATGTGTCTACTCAATCGGGAACTTTTGAAGGCGTGTAGCTAACGGATTTTCTATTTAGTCTTTAAGCGATAGTAGACGAGACTTAGTGCAAAGAGAGCAACTAAATGTAAATCCTCTAAACATTATTAAAATTTAAAACCTTTTCAATAACATGTATTATGTATTTGGCGGCACATTCACTCTCTTATTCCCCTTCTCTTTCTTTGCCATCGACTGTTTCCTTCACTCTCCCTCTCTCTCTATCTACGTTTAGTCTAGGTTTAGTTAAATAATCCTTTGAACAAATTGTTTACATTTTTAAATCCGCCAGTTTAAAGCAGTTAAAGAAAGTAGAGCAGAAATGTACCCCATAAATTTGGGAATAAATACGAATTTAATCAGTTCACTTCAGGTAACGGGATTGTTGAACTAAAATTGCGCATGCAGCCCTTTGAGCATAGTATGAGGACACTGTAGACTGTAAAGGGATTAAAGCGAGAGGGATTTAAACTAGATCACATTCGTGTGTTCGCCAAAACTATTAGCTTAAGAAAAGGTGTAGCGAGATTAGAGCGCGACATTTCAATTTTATCCTGTGATTAGACTTAACACGGATCAAATATGTAGAACTGGATCACTTGCTTCTTAAGCGTTACTTAAGCCTAATCCTGTTTCGTTTACAATTAGTCGTATTGTTTAAAATGTTTGATTTTAATCTCAATGTTTTTTTTTTTTTTTTGAAATGAGATCAAAGTTACCTTTCATTAAGGGCTAGGAGGTTGGAATGCAAAACAATTTCAATATTTGTTTTCAAAAGTGAGTGAACTATTTTATCTCATATGATAACCTGCATCCATATGCGCATTAAATACGCTAGAGCCTTTTGGAAATATACATCCGCGTTCGTCCGTGGTAAAAAGGCAGCTGATTTTATTCTTGTCCTTAATTATTCTAAATGTATTGTGAAATATTTTACGCTATGTTAGGTTATAAATATTATTTTTTTTGAACCCGCATACAAGTGGCGGCTACCCGATATGACATTGCCGTTTAGCAAATATAAGATGTAGTAGAAAGAATACCATTATTTTCTAATAGATGGCTTTAGTAAACCGCACCTCGCATTGTGTAAGTGCAATCGGATTACGCTAGATGGGGTTAGAAGGTAACATTTTGTTTGAG
This sequence comes from Philornis downsi, assembly GCA_019455685.1. Lineage (NCBI taxonomy): Eukaryota > Metazoa > Arthropoda > Insecta > Diptera > Muscidae > Philornis > Philornis downsi. The sequence continues at coordinate 3,931,527 of JAHXMU010000099.1, read as the reverse complement.
TCAGTATTGTTTGAGCTCGTGTCAACAATGGTCACCAGCAAGGCGGAAATGTGCCACATTTTACAGTTTTTCTTCCATAAAGAAGAAGCCGCAAATCACACTGCTGAATCGTGCGCAATTTTCGTTTTGCCGATTCCGTTCCGATGACTTAGATGTCAAAGATGCACCACGTTCTGGAAGGACAATTGCCGAAAACGTTGATAAAATAATGGAAATTGTCAATTCTGACCGTCATGTAAGTACTGTTTTGATTGCCCAGGAACTAAACATTGCACAAAAAAAAAAAAACCCTTTGGAACCACTTTTAATAAGGCTTACAACAACGTCAAGCGAAAAAGGTCGTGGCCAAGCCAAGGCTGACGGTTTTGTTGTTTGTTTGAAGAATCATCTACCATGAGCTGCACTACCGCGGCCAAACTCGGACCTGTACTAACATTAATTGGATCGTCTGAAGGAATCAATCACGCAGTGACGGCTAGCTTTGGTCAATTGGTGATTGGTTGTGTTCCATCGAGACATCACTAGGCCATGAGTAATGGTACTAACTCGCCAGAAGCTCCGAGACTTCGTTGGGAGGTTCTTATGCATCCACCTCATAATCCGGATCTGGCACCAAGGGATTACCACCTGTCTATGTTGAGTGATTTTGCTGGTGAAAGTTTCACCTCAAGAAAATCTTGTGAGAATCGCCTTTTGGTTTTTGCCAATAGGGACGTAGATTGCTATCAGAGAGGCATAATGGGAATACTTTCAAGATGGCAACAAGTTATCGGACAGAACGGTGCGAAATAAAGTTTTCAATGTCATGCAAAAATAAGCGATTTCATAGCTCTACATCATGTCTAACGATCGAAATCTATATGTATAAGTATATATGTATGTATTATATAAATAATATTATATAATAATATAATATATAACATAATATTGTTTCGAGATGATTCCTGATACTAAACGTGAAACATGAATACTCTTTCTAAGTTCTGGAACGAAAAAGAGTGGCTGAAAATTGGGAAGGAGCTACCAGAATTATCAGAAGGTCATCAGAAGTATGCATTTTTACCATATTTATTTGTTCTATTTTTTAAATACTACGATTTCGCAAATTAAAAGGAATAATCAATATGCGAACTTTGGTCAAGTTTGGGTTGGGTTTGCCATGTAAAGTGGTAAGTGGCTTCAGAACGCTAATTAATTTATCACTAACTCTAATTATTTTTTTTTTTTTTTTTACAAATTTTAACAAAGAATCTTTTACATTTGTTAAGTTTTTTATAAATTAGAAGAAACAGTAGCTATTTTTTGTGAAATACTCGTTTAAATGACTTCTTAAGCATTTTCTTTTTTGTGTCGAAAATGCTTGATTTGCGCGCTGATGAATACAAAGGAACTTTACATTTTTAAAATGTTTTCGAAAGGAAATAAACACAACATTTTTGGACACTAAAGTTTATTTTGATTTGTTGGCATTTTTAGGAATCGCAGAACAAATTAAGTTATTGAATTGGTTGAAACCTTGGTCTTGGTTTGAAACCTTTCGGAATTCTGAACTTTTTGGGAATTGTAAATATTGCTGGTTGTTTCCAGATTTAGATAGATATTTCTAGATTTTAAAACTGCTGATCTTTGACTAATAGTATCAAAACATATCAAATATATCAAAACATATGGAAATTTATTGATAGTGCTCAGAAGAATATACAGCAAATGAGCGGGGAAATCAAGTAGATATTTCCAAATTATAAACGTTTTTAAATACTTGGTTACAGTAACAGTCAGTTTAGTAACTACCCAGTAATTACAGCATCAGCAGTTGTATATATTTTTATTTATGAACAGAGTATGCTATACGAAATAGATATCATCGGAAAATGTCCGGCTTTTGATTCATTAAACTTTTTCCATTACACCAACCAACAATAAGAATGGAGTATTGATTTCCTTCACAATTCCCCTTTTCCTCATGGCTATTTGGCATAAACGCCAACTATTTTGTTCGAGTAAATTAATGTCTTATCAACCATAGCCCAATTTTTTGCTTCTGAGATGTAACGCGGCCACTATGACAGTAAACAACTCTATGTGAATACAGAAATATATTTAATTATCCGCTCTCCTAATACATTATATTATACTTCTCACAAAATTAGTGCTAACTAATAAATATTTATTAAAATTTAGAATGTAGTATGGAAAATTTAAGAAATTTTTATTAAAACCTGGGATATTCTAGAATTGTTGTTACGTTCTAGTAAATAACAACTTAAAGGAATTTCTAAACATTTCCAGAAAATTGTATTTTGTTTTGTTTAGAATGTGTGCGCAGCTAAGTTCTCCCTGTTTTTTTTTTATAAAAATCCAACTTTATTATGAAAAAATTTTTAAAAATGATTCGTTGAAAGTGTTGCCCATCGCTACCTACTGCTTTGATGTCGTCACATAAGTGGAACTGCTGGTCAACCAGAACGTGTGCCATCGAATGGAACAAGTGATAATCGGACGACGCAATATCTGGAGAATATGGCGGATGGGATAAGACTTCCCTTTTCAGCGTCTTCAGGTAGGTTTTAACGGACTTGGTCACGTAAGGCCGAGCGTTGTCGTGCTGAAGAATCACTTTTTCGTGCCTCTCCACGTATTCTGGGCGTTTCTCACCTAGAGCACGGCTCAATCACGTTAATAGATGTTTATACCGATCCCCAAGGGGGTTTCATTTGGTTTCAACAGCTCGTAATAAATAACACCGACCTGCTCCCACCAAATACAGAGCATACCTTTCGCAGCGTGAATATTCGGCCGAGGCGGCGACGTAGAAGCATGACCGGACAGCCTCCATGACTTTTTTTCTATGGATTGCTGTAATAAATCTATTTTTCATCACCCGTAACAATACGATGAAGAAAACCCTTTATTTTTTTTTTTTTTTTTTTTGTCGCTGAAGCGGTTGTTCACAGACGCTCAACGTTCCTTGGCTTCAACTCATAAGAAACCCAAGCTCCTTGCTTTTGAATCATTCCCAGCGCTTGGAAATAGCTTGGCAGGTAACTCTTAATACTGAAGCAAGCTCTACCAGCGTTTGACACGGATCAATTACCCATCAAGCAATGCCATCAATTCAGTGTCTTCGAAGGTTATTTGCCTTCCTCCACGCGAATGGTCGCCAACATCAAAATCACCGTCTTTAAAGCAACGGAACCAATCTCGATACGTTGTTTCACTTAAAGCATGATCTTTGTAAACATTTTAAAGCTCTCGATGGGCTTCAGCCGCCGTTTTCTTCCATTGAAAGAAGAAAATCAACACTTCCAGCATATGAAGATTATCTGACACAAAATCATACATAATCACACAGCCAACATTAATATGACGTCAAAAGAAAATCACTATTGTGTCGAGGCGGTATGTTTACCATATGCCTAAGCTTGGCTCATGACACTTAGGTTATGGCAGAATCGACTAGCGACTTACACTTACACTAACGCCATCTGTTGGCAAACAGCCCACCTAATACCATATTTAAAACCAATGGTCTTGCTCAATTAAAATTTACTTATTTTCGGACATGTCTGGTACTATCTAAAAAAAATTCAGAAATTTGTAATAAATTCTAGATACTCAATGAAAATTCTACTTAGATCCAGAAACCATAAAGCTGTGAACAGTCGAAACCTGCAGCATAGTCTATGAACATTTCTCAAAATATAAATATATGGCTTTAATAAATGTCGAAAACGTCGTTCCTGAAGTTTCGAAAACGAAACATTTTACTTTTTTTTCTTATTAAAGAATGACATCGTCTGGTTTTTTTAGCGGCATAAGCCGTTCCTTAATAAACTTCAAAAATGCAAACGCTATCATCTATTCTCAGATACATTCTGAGGTATGGTATTTTGCATAATTTTGTTAGTTATCTAGTATAATTTCTTTGCCAACATCTGGCAACTTGTGAGACACATACAGTCTTTGCGTTGCTCATTCTCATACCTACCCAGCAAAAGAGGTGCATCCGCGGAAACTGAAATCCACTGCAATTTTTGGAGTAAATTATTGACAATTTGCGTAATCACCAATTAATTTAACACAGGGTTTTAAGATGTCTCTTCTTCACGTTATCATGAGAGTTGTTATAGCAATAAAAATAAAGTCATTTTGGTGCAACTTCTCATTTGAGTAAAATTGTTTTGTTTTGGATCAGAGTTTTCAGACCGAAATTAGACCGTAAAACAGTGCATCCATCAAATGTGATTATCTGGCAATTAACAAGAGCTTTGTTTAGATTTGGAAGTGGTATAAACATGCTCTCTTGGAAATGATAAATTTGCATATATTGCGCTATTAGAAGTGATGAAAATGTTATTCTTCTTCTTTGAATGACATCCAGTTTTTTTATTTTGCTGAATACCTTAGCTTCTATTTTAGAGCCACAGATTAATTTTAGAGCCACAGATTGTAGATAGACCACGGTGTGATGGTCAAGACGCGCGCCTATCGTTCGCATGATTGCGGATTTCATATCCGATGCAGCCACTTATCATTATTTGAGCTGCAGAGTAGTCGTAGTAAATAAAGTCTTGTTAATGCTTCTCAATCTGTAACGTTCGAAATTGTCGGTTAATTGTAGATTCTTTGAGTCCAGAATAGAGTGCGTGTAATCCCACTGAATGTGAGATATCTTCCATATCTCATTAATAGAATGTAAGGGAATTTGTTTTTAGTTTTTTTTTTTGGCTTACAGTTGTTAAGAATGGACTGTGGTTAAGTTTTTATCAAAGAGTATGAGTTTTCTCTATTTTTCAAATTTGCTAAAATGCTATGAATAGTCTTCCATCTACTTGGTAATATTGCACTATGTGAGATTTCTGAAGTATTACTAGTTTTTTATTTTTTTCATTATTTCATATCACCAACTTTTCATGACAATTTTAATTTATTATGTTTTAAAATACCTGGTTTTGTACAATAGTACTAACGACATATGAATTCGATGAAAATTGTACACCTTAACTAACAATAATATCGTAATTTTCTAACTAATGCAACTATAGTAGCATTTTGCACGCTTATTCCCTAAGGGCATGAAGCCACAAATATCCTTTATTCACAGTTGCTTCATCTAAAATGTACTGGAAGCTGCACATTTTCTGCAATTCCTTGATCTGGCTATTGTTTAATTTGACTCAGCAAAGTAAAAAAGAAGATGAAAGAGTATTGGAAAAGAAATGGAGTGTCGGCTTGGACCTTAAGATCATAACACAAATATTCGTAAAGTCTCAATCATATCTTGCTGTGAATTTGTAGACGGCTGTTTGTCGTCTATTATAGGCTTAACTGTTTTTGTGGTCATTTGCTTATGGTAGCGGCAGAATTTTTCTATGGCCTTTTGCGAATCTTTGAGAGTATGAGTTTTAAGCGATCACAACACTAGTTGTATCCTTTTGTTTACTTCCTGTGTCAGGTTACATCCTGTTGCAGAGTAATGTTGTATCAGCATATATATAACGGTTCTCTTGGAGAAGTTTTCCCCTGTGATGACTTAGCAATTGGCAGAAAAGGTATTCCATGGGCTTAGATTTGTTTGAACATAACAAGCACTGCTGCATTAAACTGCTTTCAAATTATAAATAACTACAAAGGCAATATTTTGTTACAGTTCTTTGTTTAAATGAAATAAAAAAATATTAATATAATATTTAACAATTCTTCTTTTTCAGGCCAATTTTACAAAATTCCATTGGCAGTTTAAGCAAACGAACAAGGACAGTCACAAAATTATACAACCGCCATAAGCTTCGGCCATGGATTGCAGTTCGCAGTAGTGTGGACTGTGTACCGACCCATCGATAATTATTATATAAATTGGGGCTTTCCCTTCCTATATCTGTCAAATATCATATTGGTAAAAATACTAAAAAAACATTGGGAAAAAGGATTATTTTGGTAAATTTAGATTTAGTCCTTGAATAAGAAATTCTTTTCCTGCTGGACCATTTCATTCCAATTATGTCACTTGTGGGCCATAACATCATAAATGGCACGAGTGTATTGGCTTATCACCATCTAAGTGGGCATGGCAAGATCGTCCTGTTCTGATACAAAATATATCATCTTTGTCTGCTTTCTTCAGTAAAAATTCTTATAACTTCGCTCTTAATTAAGTCGGTTCTCTAAAAATTGCATGAGCTGACAATAACCCTTTAAAACACTTGTACAATAATACCGAACCGAACGGGTATAATTATTAAAAATAACGTTAGAAATGTCCTTTGTCCCTGAGCTGAACTCAGTATTTTTATAAGTAAGTCTTTCTACAATGAATAGATTTTGGCTCTTGTATATATTTTACATATTATAGAATTAGTCCTTTTTTCTGATCACATTGGTGTATTTTTTTAATATTTTTTATTAACCACACCCACAGTTCAGGCGATTTCTTAAAAAATTGTATGAGCTGAGTAATATCTCATATATCTGTTGACTTGAACAACAAACGGAACAGCTTTCTTAACACTACCAGCTGGCAGCAATAACTTCTGGAGAGTGTCAGAAGCTATCAGATGTAAGAAGTCAGCTATTGAACCGCTGTTAATCGATGGTACGTTGGTGCATGACATCGAGAGAAAAGCAAATGCTATAGCCGGTGTGTTTGAGTACGCACATCGGATTTCGGATAGAATGAGTACACCAGCTGACAGCAAAGTAGCTAAACATATTGAATGGTTAGATTCTCAAATTGACACTACCCATGAATGTCAAGCAAATGAATTGACGAATATAGACGAGGTGAAATTCTATGTCAAATCATTAAAAAACAACAAAGCTGTGAGCAAAGACGGTATTAAACGAATAATTTTGAAAAATATGAGGAATTTCTTTCTGATTTACTTGACGAATATATTTAACTGGTGTTTGCGAAATGGATATTTTCCTATGGTTTTTAAAGATGCGAAAATTATCCCAGTTCCCAAGTCAGGAAAAAATCCACAGTTACCTACAAGCTATAGACCTATAAGTATGTCAAACCTCATCAATAAGATATTCGAAAAGATCATATTGGCCTGATTAAACGATTTTGCATATCAAAACGATGTAATACATGAACAGCAATTCGGTTTCAGAAGAGGTCATTCGACAATTCACCAATTAAAAATAATACAGAAATTAATACTGGAGAGCAAGCGGGATAAAAAAAGTACCAGAGTAATTTTGGTAGACATTGAAAAAGCGTTTGACTTCATTTGGCATGATGGAATCATCTTCAAGTTAAATGAATTCAAATTCCCGATCTACCTGCAAAATATTGTCAAGAGTTTTTTTACATAACAGAGTATTTTCTGTACACATTACCGAGGGAGTATCGACTTTGAGAACGATTCCTGCTGGAGTTCCACAAGGATCAATGTTATCTCCAACACTCTATTCGATTTTCACCTCCGATTTCAAAGCTAACAAGAACCAATCAGTAGCATTTTATGCCGACGACTCTGCTGTTACAACTAGCGGTAGAGTGTCCAATGTAATAATTAAAATAATTAAATTTATCAAATCCCCCAAGAGAATCCCAACACGGCCGCTTACAGTTCTTAATACTACCATAAGCCTACAAGATTCAGTGAAGTACTTAGGCATATATTTTCATAAAAATTTCATCTTTATTAAGCATATAAATTACATGTGTACAAAGGCGATTGGATGTGGAAGAACATTATTTCCATTGTTAAATAAAAAATCTAAATTGAACTATAAAAATACAATGCTTATTTACAATATGTGCCTAAGGCCGATAATGACGTATGGATGTCAAATTTGGTATCCAAGTACTGCAAAGACAAACCTCAAACAACTATAAATTATTGAAAATAAAAACCTGAAGATAATACATAGTCTACATCTGAAAATACAAAATGCTCATCATCGTATTCCAAGAATTAATACAAGGATTTGAAGATAATTGCAGATCTTCAAACTTTGCAGAAATAATAAATTTATACAATTAATTATTTTTTTCAACTTCTTCTCGGAAGTTCTATAAATATATTCTATTAAAATTTCTCTAAATTTTAAAAGGCTTTTGCTATCTTTTTACCTTAAAATGTCGTAAAATATCTAAATGTAGTTTTCCTGTGTACTTTAGTTGATATTTGCTGCAATACATTACGTAAAATCTCAAACTTTTGTTTATAATATAATTTTTACCAGCTGTGATGATAGTAAATAAATAATAAAAGAAAATAATTGAACTGAGAATGAAAGGTGAAATTGTGTAAAAAAAATCTGAAAAATTTAAATTTTTCAGTTCCTGCATAGTCAGTTCCTTCCTACTGTGGCGATTTTGCCCAATCTCATCCAAACGTATAATTTTTTGTAAAACTTCAGCCTACTAGCTCAAGTTGTGCAATCTCTGTCGTGCTTGCAACGGACACGTGGGCGGATAGACGGAATTGGCTAGATCGACATAGATTTTAATGAAGACCAGGAATATATCGTTATAGAAAGGCCTCACCTCATTATTTGTCAAAATCTGGTTCTTGAGAAATTCTTGCAAAATACTTCGTGACCCATAATTTTTGTATTTGGCGGATTGGATGACAAAAAGGAAAAAGTTAGAAGTAAAAACCGAAGACCCTCAACTTATTTCCACTGCTTATTGGAAGAAAAAAAAAACTCCAATTCATCCTATACTGCAAATTTCAAAAAGATATGAAAGACTTTCTAACTTTAGGTAACGGTTTTTGCTTCGACATTTTAATGATTTTATTTGTTCATTTCGATTTAATTTATTTAAAAAATTTGATTTCATCGCTTTTAACAACTACAGTTTTCGTCGAAATTTGCGTATATTTATTACATACCATTCACCTGAAACTGGATAGAATCACGTAAAAAATCAACACATCTTTTGATACAGCAAAATGCTCATGCAAGCTGAACTCCAATTTTGGGTTGAATTTAACAAACTTGGGCAACGAGCCACATCAGTTCACGTTTTGATATAAAATGGACCGTCCAATCTTGGTCACAAAACACGATTATTAATTTCATGCATAACATGATTTAGTTAAATCTGGACCGAAGCGCGTATAAAAAGGCAAATATAGCTCTATGTCTTAAAGCAGATCCATACAAATAAGCCACCCAAGCTTGAATTCTCTATTTCCAAAAGACAGTTTTTGTTGAAAATGAACTATGTTATTGGTACATTATTTGACTACACGATCCAGTCATGGGGAATGGGAACATTTTAAATTGGACTATCAAGACGTCTGACCTTCGGGCAATGCTTTAGGACATCCGTCTGATAGTAGTTATAATAATAAGGTGATTAATTTGAGTAATCTAAATGACTTGCTAACACCGGTGCGTATTACGTTAGTAGGTAACATATGCCATTGAAGCTAAACTGTTATACCAACATATTGATCGTTTTTATCTCCAACATTGGGATTGAGTGCGGTGGCCCAATAAGAATGAAGGAAAATTAAAAAACGGAACTTCCAAGTGTTGACGACTTCCTAAATGTTATATTTGGACTCTCTACCTGATTGACGGATATTCTCGACATACAAGAATACGTTCGACGAATGCAAATGCCCAAGGAAAACAGATCGGTACTTCAGCGGCAACTTAACAAATGTTGGTTTCAAAAGCTGTGATGTTTGGTAATTATCCGCATAAACGCGGTATTTGACGTAGTCCCACAAAAAAGTCTAACAGCGCCAAATCGCATGATATTGGTAGCTAATCGACGTCGTCAAAACGTGAAATTACGCTTTCTGGAAACTTCTCATGCATTAAAGCCAAAATATTGTGCGACTCGTGGCTTGTTGAAACCACGTGTCATTCAGTTCATAATCTTCAATTACAGGCCAAACAAAATCGGTTATCATACGGTCATAGTGCTCCGAATTGACGGTAATGGTTCCGCCGCACTTTCTTTAACAGAAGCGATATTTTTGGCAGTGCGTGCATTACGATTATGCGCAAGCCTGACCACATCTGTAACGCTTCTAGTCTCTTCAAATTTCTTTATAATATTGTCAACTCCTTGCACAGTAAGTCGATTATGTAGTTGTAACAGTTGTAACTATATTTGCGCATTTTTCGGTTGTTAAATGACTCATATTCGTGAATGGGAAACCTTTCACTAAATAAATAACATTTTAAATGCAGCTATTTAACAGCCGACAGCCTTACCAGGCCGGCGGTTTTGAAATCACTAAATGGATAAGTCGAATATGTAGCTACCTCCGATAGTCCGATACTGTAAAAATTGTACAGAGCACTCCTTCGGAGCATATACATCATTGTTGTATTTTGCTGGCTGACATGAAGTCTTCAGTAAAGGTAGACAAAAATCTTAGTGAGCCATTTTACATCAAACATGGGTTTGGACAGGGTAACAGCTATATGGCGGCCTCTTCAGTATACTGTTGTAGATACTGATGAGAAAAGCAGCGTTTAAAACGACTGATACTATCTTTAAAAAAAGCCATATGGCACTTGCGTGTGTTGATGATTTAGATATCATTTATAGAGAATTGCTCCTAAAGCATTGAGAATGAGAGCCGGTGCTAAACGTGGACAAATCAATTTAGTTGTTTTGGCGAACAAAGAGACTACTCATTTGGAACGCTGCGTGAACGTTGACAACTTTAATTACCGAGTGTTGGATGAATTTTTCTAACTAAAATTATCTTGCAAACAGGTGTTACTATGGATTTAGCTAGCGATGTCTTGCTACATGGTGCAAACTACCAAGTTATAACACAAGCGGATAAATGAGTTTTGTGGTCTTCGAGAAAAAAAACCTCGAACCAATATAGAAATTTCAGTCAGGTAACCTGACTTACATATACCATCATCCAAAGCATAACAAAAGAAGTGAAATTGTAACTTTCTGAAGTCTTTCGTTTGGGAAACCTAGAAGGACGAACGTTTTTTGGTAATTGTGCAAAAAATGAAATGTACTCCGTCTTCATTCTGAGATCTTATTGTTTTGGCAAATGCTCAACGTTTGCCAAATTTGTCTAAACCTAGTGCGGCCGATTGGAAGATATACAATCAATTATTTATGTGGTAGGTACTAGAAGAGCTGAGGTTGTTCGGTTGATTTTTTTCAAATGTTACCAGCAAGTACAAAGCAATTCAACGAACAAAATTTGGGTAGTTGCTGGCTACGGATGAGAAGTTTCAGAGAGAAAATTGAATTTCGGTCAGTTTGTATGCTAGGTACCAGAAGAGGTATATATTAATACAGTCCATTTACAATCTCCTATCTGGGAAAATATTATAAGGATTTGCGGCATTTATCGTGTCTGCCAACCAACCAGCCTGCCAGCCATCCAGACAGACGGACATAGCTCAATTGACTTAAAAAATCATGAAACGCATTGTGCCAAAAAAATACATCAATATTTCGTGATCATAAGGGATTGTTTTGTTGGTATCGCGTTGTGCGGATGGACTCAAACGCTCCGTCACGAAAGATCTATGAAAATAAAGTCAACGGGCGCCGCAGATATGGTCGATCAATATCCCACTTCAAGAGCCAGGCTTTTAGAACAGTGTCAAAACCTAGTGTGCCAAATTGAAACGAATTGGGAAAGAGCATAGAAGACCGAAGCTGTTGGAATTACTTTTTACGTGCGGTATATGATTTTAGTCGGCGTCTAATAGGGATCACGCACTACCTCAAATGCACTCAAAAATTGCGACTCTGTTGTCTACACAATGTACAATCTCTATTGGAGGTTGAAATTTTTCTTTGGAATTTGTCCAACCAGATTTTTAAGCGGTGCTCCTCAACTTGTAGTCTACGATTGCATTGTAAATTTTCATTCATTTATGTAAATATCATATATTGGGCCTGTCTCCTACCGGATATATATAAATGATAATAATAATGATATATAAATGATAATGACTGATTTGAAGTACTGCCTGGCCAATAGTGTGCCTGTTTACCTTTACGCCTGTCCAAGTTTGCTTCTACCCAGGTTTGAGTCTGTCCAATTCTTTTAATGCTGTTTTTCCCTATGCATTTTACAATTTTCCTACTGTAGAATCTTTATGTAAATATTTATATATACAAAAATGTTTTAGTTAATTTTGTATCCTTTTTTTAGACAAATGGAAACACTTTTTGCTGGCAATTGTCTCTAATTTCTTAATGTCAATGAGTTGGTTTAAAGTTCCTCAAATATCCTTGCTGTCAATTACTAAATCATCATGTGGGAAAATGTTAATACGAGAATCCGTTATATGTTTGCACATACATAGGTAAATAACGAAATGTCACCGGACAATGAATGTAAACAAAAGGACACTATTTCAGTTGTGACTATTCGGACTAAGATTTTCGCAGAAGGCCATACACAAAATTTGCCGCCGGTACAAGCAACTGACCACAAAGACAGTTAAGTAAACACACAGCCGTGCACCAACAGTAAGCATCATAAGATAGAGATGTTGCGGGCATTTTTGGTATAATCTTAAGATCTAAGCCGCCAACAGGAATTAAAAGCAAACTTTTTCCTTTTACCTTAGAGATTGTACGAGTATCTACTTCATGTTCCTATATTTCTTATATTGCTGAGTCAATTTAAACAATACGCAGTGGTTAGAACCGCTGAAAATGTAAAGCCTTTTGGGGTATTTTAACGTAACGAATGTGAGAATAGAATATTTAACAATATTTGTGACCTAATCAATATTCCCAAGGGAGGAGCGTGTAAAAATGCTACTGTATTCATTTTAGTTGGAAAATTATGATATTATTGTTAGTTAAACTAAGAAATTTTCTTCGAATTCATATGTCGTTAATATGTACTCGTACTTCCCACCAGATAGACAATTTTTCACAATTTCTAACACAAAACAAGAAGAAAATAGTCATGAAGAAAATTGTCATGTAATTGATATCATCCAGATAATGTGAAATTGTCATTTCGTATTGATATATTATATAGTGTCAAATTGCGAAGAATATATAGTGGACAGCACATAAAATTAATATGTCGGTGTAAGATATGAGATAACAGATAATAAGGGCGTTTCTCCTATAGTATAGTAGTAATTTTAAATCGGGTTAAATCGGGTATGCAATTATATTTAGGACAATATTTGGAATTGATAGTTTGACTTTAGTTAAAGTGCACCCCAATAACATTAAAGTTGACGTTTGCTTTCAAAATAATTGTCGTTTGTACACAGACGAGTTAATTACATATACGAGTATGCCGTTGAGTAGGTTGTGTGAAAATACGTGGTTATCTACTTAGTGGTGTCAGAACCGCCGCACAGTGTCGTAGATCACAAATCTAACTAGACAAAATTAATAAATTGCGTAGGGTTCACTTCTCACCTATGTATTAAACAAAAAATGAGTTACAATTTATAAATAATTGTAAAACATCAACTTTTTTTTAGAAAAAAGTCTTTTTAGTAAAATGACGCAAAAAGTAAATAGTTCACACTGTCAACAAAAAATATATTTTTAAGATAAAAGATTGGTTTCTTAAATACATGCTCTGAGATTATTTGTAGTTATATATATATTAATATTTACGTTTAATACAACTAATTAATCATATAATAAAATTATTAGGTGAGTTTTTATGTAAAGAGTCGAATGTAGTCATTTTTAGTATTAAAATAATTTTAATATTTTTAGTAAATATTTAATAGTAATTGTTTTATTCACTTGTTTTTGCTTTAGAGATTTTAATTTAGTCAATTTCACATGCATCGTTAAAAGATTCTTCTTCCTCGAAATAAATAATAAACTTTCATCTGTATGACCCTTCTCCGAGGAAAACTTCTGTTTATACTGCTTTTGCTAAGCCCCATCGCATCCCCATTTTATCAAAATATTAAAACGATTTTCATCAACTTTCAGTTCATCAATACCGAGTAAAACTTCTTTTTGAGCCAAACAAAGCCTTTCAGTGGTATGATTTTCTAATGACTGGAGTGAACTTTTTGCATGCATCTCAGTGATTTCTGTTTCAGCTGGATAACATTTTTTCTTAGCTTTTTGAACATTAGTGTAGGATTGCAAAAGGTTTTTACATTTTGTGTTGAGTTTTATTCGAATTACATCGTATTGATGTTTCGACAAATTAGCATCAATTTTACTTCCACTTTAGCATCTTTTTTACTTCCGTACCTTTATTGGATGAAGCTTCCGATAAATCTTTCACAAGACTGGCTGAATCTTGGTTTCCCATTTTGCGAAATACTTGCTCACTAGCTTTAATAATTTCTCGATGGTCAGTTGAATCTAAAAGGTTTTGGATCTTTCTTTTTTTCGATTTTTCACTACAGTCGTCAAAGTTTTTCGGGTTTCTCCCAGCTTTTTTCGATTCATCAAGCCAAATCGAATTTGATGTTAAGAAACGGTAACGATGTCTTCCACTTTTTATCCATTTTTCGACTAGCTGTAAACAAATAATATTTATGTTTCCCTTAAGATTTCTTTTCACGTCTTCTGGTATATCTTGAAGATATCTAACCATTATTAATGTCAATAAGGCGTCTTTGTGATGTATTTTGGAAGTTTTTATCCATTCTTCAAAAATGTCCTTTCTCGAAATAGTCATACTGGAAAAGTGAAAGAAAATGTATGGCAGTCGCAAAAATTCGCAAGATGTTTTTGATTTACCTTAAAACGAATACTTGAAAGATTAACCAAAATATAGATTTACACCGGAACTATCCGGAATAAAAAGCTTTAACTTTACTTGAAAAAAGGAAATATTTTATTTTTTGCACTTTCTGAACTTCTCACAAAAAAACATTTTTTTTAATACTTACAATGGAAATATTTAAATGAAAATTGTAATATATTTTCTTGAGATAAAGCTTAATAATAAAAAAAACTATGACAATAAAATTACCGTAGACTTGTTAATCATAGAACAAAGTCATACAAATAATAGGCTTCTCGTTGAAATCTGAATGCACCTGTTGACAACAACTGACTTTAAAGCTCAATTTTTCCTAATCAGAGCTAAAAACAAGCAAACAAAACCTGAATTACTGTTACCTATTGTATTGAGACGCTCATTAAACGATCAGAAGGAATGTTGCCAGACATTTTTTTTAATTTTTCTCTAGCAAGATTTGTGAATTACTACAGTGTGCGCCGGTCTAAAAAGGCTGCTAGCTGTTAAATACTTGTCATCTGAAGTGTTACATATTTAGTGAAAGGTTTGCTATTTACGAGAATAGATAATTTATCAAGAAGAAGAACGCATAAAAATAATAAATATAGTAGTTAACCGATTTATTTTGGCCTGCAATTGAAGATTATGAACTGAACGATATGTGGTCTCAACAACACAACCGATTTTACCTTTATTGCATGAGAATATTCCAGAAAGCGTAAGTTGAGGTTTTGGAAACGTCAATTGGCCACCAATATCATGAGATTTGACGCCGTTAGATTTTGTTGTGGGGCTGCGTCAAATACCGCGTTTACATGAATAATCCCCAAATGTTGGAGCATTTGAAAACCAACATTCGTCAAGTTATCGCCAAGATACTGCCCGAAATATGCGAAAAAGTGGTCGAAAACTACCTCAAAGGGATCCACTGCTGCAATCAATCCGGAGGCGGTCATTTTAAGACATTGCACTACGTACATAATGGAAAGGTCCGAGCATTAAAATGAAAGTAAAAATTTCATCGTAATCATAACTTTAGGTGTGTTTTAATTTTACTTTGAAACCCGAATAATGGATAACCTGTTATAATCAAAAATATGTGTCCATTTTATATTATATCTTACTGTTCTCGAGATAAACAATATAAAAGCATGACAATTTTCCACGGAGATGAAATTCGAAAACAGTTTCCTGAGTTGTAAACGAATCATATATTTATTACAAATATTTAAGGCAAATCAAGAAAAAATCTGTAGAAATTTCATATAAAATTTTCCAGAATATTAACTGTTACTGAAATTTTAGGCCTGAAAGAGATTCTGCTCTAAATTAAATTGACGGCCATTGAGTTCATATATTACATTTATATATATATAAATCACATAAAGCTCTCTTTTCCAACGACGTCACTACAATTTCAATATTTATTCACATACTTGTGTGACAAATGCCATTCTATTCATGTTCATTATCACGGAATCTATAAGAGATATAATAAAAATGAGATTTAAAAAGAAAACTGTTTACTTCAGCCGTACAACACCATAAAATTACACCTATTTACAATCGACAAATATTTATCACCGATAAGTGCATTTTGAGGGTAAATGGCAACTTTAACCTCTTTGAGGAATGCTCTATGTCAATCTGTTGGTATCAGATTGTTCTAAAATATATGACTAATAGTTTTAAAAATAATTTCAATTGAGTGCCCGATGTTTTACAAAGCGTTTGATATAGGGGTGGTACAATTCGTACAACTTTCTCCCTTTTATATCCCCAATGCAAGAATTTGGAAAAAGTACTCTTCATCCTCTTCATCAAAGTACTCTTCATGACTCATAACTCATGATTTTATCTTTAGTAGTATGACTTGTGTTCCCACTCTGTCTAATTTTGCAAAGTTTATTTGAGAGATATTGTGCGCTTTTATTTTACCGATTTCAGCCTCAGCCGCACAACGAAATTTTTCATATTTTACCCCCTAAATGTAGGAATATTGGAGAGTGTTCATAATTCTAGCTTCAATTTTGATCTAAGTAATGGTGCGTTATTTGACTTTGTTCTGCCTCTTTTCAAGCTCCAAAAATACGAATTTCAAAAAATTCCTTCTTAGTACGCTTCCAGCTATTAGCAAACCAATAGACCAGTTAGTTTTCTGCAGTCGGTCAGTTAGTTCCTGCAGGATAAGGACATTATAAAAGAGATTATCTTCAAACACATTAACATTCACATCAATGAAGGGTACAACATTATTCCAATCCGACAAAAGCTAGTTTTAAGCGCCGTTTTCTTCTAAGGCCAAATAGGAAAAATCATCTTCCAACATCTACATCAACCTGTACCATCATCTAAGGTACAAAACAAGATGTAAATTATGGCTGTGAGGAAGGCGTAGGGGTGAAATGAGAACTCCAAGATTGACAATGGCAACAAGGAGCAAAACTCATTTACCATTAAATTGGCCTAGCATTTAATGTTCAACGAATAATGAATATGCAGAAAACACAACCGAAGTTGAGACAATAGAAATTCCTCAAATTACCGATAAAACTACAAAAGATTTTATGTTGTAACATTCAGAAGGTGTAAAAATACTTATGAAATCCTGTTTTGTTATTATTTCACTGGAAAGAAACGTTTGAGGTTACATCCCATCATCGGTTAACAAGTAAACTATTGTAAGACTATAACAAAGCCAACTGCAAGAAAAGACATCAACCCATAGTGATGGATGTTGACTTAAGATTACGAGAAGAGCCATAACAATTAATACACGAGAAATTTGTAATCCTGTGCCATTTGACAATAGAACAAGTGCTGATTTGACTAACCGATGTAGCAAAGAAAGAGAGAGAGAGAGAGAGAGAGATATAGAGAGATGTAACAATATAATCAACAACATAACCTCGACAAATAATCCAGACAAATTTTCAAAAGTTAGCAAATTATTTTATATAGAATTCTCTAATTTTTAGGCAGAAGAACTGTAGAGTGTGCCACAAACGTAATTTTTTTGTAAAAAGAAATAATTTTTTAACTGAAACTGATATTTCTCTTAAATGCTTTGCGATATATCATCTAAAAAAATAATTACTACAATTTATTCTACAGTGTCCAAACAAAGAGTCCAGTTTTCAATTCAAATTAAGCGCGTATATCGAAACGTAGAAATAATTATTCTCTAAAGAAATGTTTAGAGGTGACATAAATAGCTCAGAGACCGCTAAGAATGAGTTGAAAACGGAGAGCTCCCCTAACGATCATCAATATCTACATATCCTGGATTTGTGCTCAAAAACCGTCGACTAACAACTAAGAGCTTTGCTGATGATGCTAAGATTTCAAATGGGTCAGTTAGCATGGGGGAAGAGAATTAGATCTATACTTGTAATTCGGAAATAACCAACCAATGTAGTGAATATCAAAAGTTAGCGCAAGACACAGTCGCTCTGAAAACAAGGTTATGTAGAGAGTTTTCTTCTACTATCGTAGTATTGTGCACTGAGAGTTTCTTTCGCCTGGTCAAACTATCAATAAAGAATATTATTTAAGCGCTATGTTATTGTAGGGTGGGTCGAAATTTATCCAGTCACCCCCTACGATTAAATATTAGTCGAAAACGACTACGGAAATGCTAAAAAAAATTTTTGCCATGCTCCCAAATATCGCTATTTGAAGTTCGATCGTAGTGTTTCGCACACCGTTGTTCGTATTCGTAGTTTGGAAACACCAATAATTTATTCTTAAGTCGTTTTTGACTCCGACATCAAATTCTAGACATTATCTGCGGTGTATCGATTCCTATCCCCCTTGTGATACAATCTTTTCTGAGGCTTCAATGGCACCCAGAATCAAGGAAGTCTAGCGTATCATACATATTTTGACCAAGTATGTTTCATGACTTTTTTGACTCGAGTGAGCGATGTCTGTTAGACACAATGACTATCGTATGTATTTGTGAAACTTCTTGAAACTTACTACAGTCTAATATTTTGCCAGATCTTAGCCGGAGATTGTAATTGGGCTATATCGACTGATCCCTTCTGACACCTCGCATACAAATTGACAAATTATCAAAGTTACTCTGTAACTCCATATTCGTAGACTAGAGTAAATTAAAATTACGCCTATTACTTGGCAGAATTTGAAATGCCCCTTCTGATAACTCTCATATATAGATATATAATGTACGTAAAATAATTGCCGAAGTAAGGAGTTATAACGTAGATTCTCTGTATATTCTAACCGGTTGGCTTTATTATTATTATTATTATTTTATTTCCATATCGCAATCCAAAGCCGCATACGGCCAAATTGATTACGCAGACCAACCTTTTGCGACACATGCTTGAAATTTTACAATTCAGTTTCTTAAAAAAGTTTTAATAATAATTATTATAATAATAGTATTAATAGTATTAACGTCGAATATGGAGAAAGATAGGATATAGAATGTGTAGCATCAACAATTTATAGTGAAGTATAATAATTCTACAAGCAAGACATTAAGAGCTTCTTAAACCCAAAACATGATAGTGAGAATCTTCTGTGTTCATATGGAATTATTGAATTACATAATCGTATAGTACGAAATCGAAAAGACCACTGCATTATTAGCGTTCTTGCCAGTGGAAGTTGTAAAAATTGGTTCTTGAAGACCTTCCAAATACAAATTTGGAAACTATGTACTTGGGTGTGCCAAATTTCATAATTTTGTAGAAAAACAAAATAGTTCTGAGGTCGATAAAGTTTTCAAATGTACATCCCAAAAATTCAACAGTATATGGTGTAACATGATCATAATGTTTTAATTTGTACACAAAACGAATTATACGGTTAAAGCATATTTTTAATCGCTCTAGTCTACCTCTACTTTAGTAGTTTAGGCTTTAGTAGTCTAGGTTTTGTTCAATTGAAAAAAAGTGAACAAATTGAAAAAAAATTGAATTATAATGCTTCGTAAGTTTTAAGACCAATTGGTCAAGTAATCACAAACCCCTTTTGGAACCTCCCGTATAAATGGCTTATGAAATCTTATAAATTCAATCAAATTTGGTGCACGTTATGTCTTGGTGAAGTAAGTTCTGGAAATGAAAACGGGTCACACTCCTAGTTGTTTCCTAATTCGTAAACAGCAGTTACCTACATTTTTAGTAATTGCACCGCTTTATAATGATTCGTAAAACTAAAAAAAAATCAATCGGATAGCCATGCCTTTCTCTGGTAACTCCGATGCAAATTAAAAAATTTTTCTGAATATACCTAAATTCATATCTTTCATTCTATAGCACCAAATTCAACATAATTTAACACGCATCAGGCATTAACAAACTGAGTTGTGTGTCTTGTTGTGTTAGTCTTCTCCTTTCTATAATTTATAAGCGGGGATAATTTTGTATTTGTGTATTTTTTTTTTTTTTTTGGTAAAAATATAACGATTTACGATGTCTCTGTTGGCACGTCTCAAAAAATTGCGGTTTGAAAATTTGTGATTACAAATATAAACAACCAGCAAGTGCCGCTACTACGCACGCCTGATTTCTGTATTTATTTTAAGTAAAATTAAATCAGAAATTGAATTCGTCTCTAATGTATTTTGCACTGTCAGTGCAATCTGATTGCCATATCCACGACTCTGACTTCAACGGTTTAAACACGGAGTTCTATCCCACATCTGGTTGAGTTCCTTAGAATTAAAATTTCAGACAATACGTTAATACCACGACAGCATTTTCGTCTAGGCGATGGTATTGTTTTTGTTAATTCTTGTCTTGGGGTTTTCCCTGAAGATGCTATTAAGAGAAATGAGCTCCTGAAGTTCGGCGCTGTCGGTTTCTTCCTTCAGATATATTCTAATTCAATTTTTGTCCCATTTAATTTCTGTTCGAAGTCAATGTTTGTATTTGTATGATATTACATAGTACAGGGCGGCGCACGAATCGTCCACCAAAAAAATGTCAATGTTATTAGGAACTGTTTAAAAATGTTGAAAGAGTTTTTTTTTGAGCCGAAGAAGTATCCGTTTCAACAGCATTTGGTTCCAGCATGATGGGGTAACTGCACACATAGCCAGACCGGTCCCGACAAAAATTCCCAAACAAATGAATAATTGAGACAATCCCGACTTTAACGTTTCAGGCCGCAATGAATAATTTTCTGATGAGGTGTCTTATATGCGTGAATGAGCATAGAGGTAATTTATGGTTTATATTCTTCAAAATCAATTATTTATATAAAATAAAATGGAATTTTATATACAGTAATAAATAAATAAATGGCATACATTGATAAAAAAAAAAAAGTTATTTGAATTTCTTAACACAATTGGTGCCCTACCCTGTAGAATGCATACTTTTAATTTCATGATTTCAGATTATACCCGACGATTGCACCATCTATGGCTCATTTCTCCTTTGTTTATATGTCAAGAGAATGATTTTCAAAGTATTTTCTGACATTGTGCGAGGAGTGCATTTTCTTGAGATGATCCCATTTCCGGAAATTGCTATTCACACCTTGACAGAGGGATCTATAATCTCAATTTCATGATTTTAACTTCAGCTATTTCATTCAGTCCAGTGTACCATTTTGAAAGTATTTCTTCTTCTTAAAAAAACTCTTATGCCTCGGGCTTACGTTGTAATAGAAATGTTCACGTTTTGGGCGATGGTATTATTTGTGCCCTCATTCTTTAACGTCTTTTTAAAGGCAGCAATCTTTTAAGCCCCTGCTCATTCTTCGCCAACGCTAACAAGTGAATTTACACACCCAATTTCATGACTCTCTCCCCTGCCTTTTCATGACACCGCCTGGTTCGTCCATTTTTACACTGTTTTTTCTTTTAACGCATTTTGAAAAATTCGTTGTTATAGCGTATCTTCATATAAACTAGAAGCCAATAAGAACATTTTCATGATTCGAGTTGTACCCGTTTGCGCTGGGCGATGGTACCTATTTGTCCCTTTTTATGCGTAAAAGCACGAATTTCTGAACATCTCTTCTTACCACATGTTTACTCGGGGAAGTTAGTATGGATAGCAATTTTCATGATTGTAGCTCTGGCGGTTTGAGCTGGGCAGTGGTAGCAGATTTGTTCCTTTTTACTCTGTTTTTATCCCTGAAAGTACTAATTGTGAAAACCTGCTTCTTATTGCGCACATACTCTGTGAGGGATATGTGTACTCCTATTTTCGTAATTCTAGCTTTAGCTGTCTGGGAGTTGGTCAGTCAATGAGCCAGTAACGCAGCAATTTTATATACGAGTACATGGAAGATAGATTTGAAATCACGCTTAGATTGCAACCTGCGTCTTAAGGACATAAACAGTAATAGCGAACACCGTATTCTCGCTATTGTCAATATTTAGAGATATTACGTAATTTTTCAAAAATCACCCTTATAAAAATTGCTATAACTTGCGAATTATACCGATTTTTAGACTACAGTAATAATGAATAAACTCTACTTTATCCTAACTCCATTTAAGCCGGTTGTTCTTGTGATCACAGATTTTATAGCGTATGTTACGATGTAAAAGCATAAATCGTTCCGATTTCCGTGTTGAAAATCAATAGAAAAAAAGTTGGCTAAACTTTTTACAAGAAAAAGATGTTTCGTGGAATTTTTTGAAATTAACATAGTTTGGCAGTTGATAATCGGAAGTGTACATCGACCTTAAGAGAAAATCGCTTTCGAAAATTGCTACTATTATTTGAACGTAGAAAATCTCTTCTATTTAGCAGAACAAGCAATGTCATCTACATCATCCGATTTGAAAGAAAATGTTCTGTTGCTGCTGTCAAAGAAATTATCAACTGGTTTTAAACAACTGGAAAAAACAACAAAAGAAAAAACAAAAAAGAACAAAGTTGTTTCAGATATGAAAAAATATGAACATGTCGCCAATAACTACAAAACGAGCAGTTAAGTCAACAATACTCAGAAACATGCAGACAACAGTAAAGGATTAAGACGTTATGCGTAGCTGTAGTGATGTTAAGGATCTATGCCGACTTTTGGCTTAAAGGACAAATCATTTCAGCTATTACAAAATTTTTTTACTTTTGATCCTAGGATTTTTTGTCGTTTTTATATTTTGTTAAGTCATTTAACAACAAAAGATATCGTGGTCTAAGGAATTGTCAAGAATTTTGTTAAGACTTGAAGCCTTCGCTGTTAGACAAACGTTTGTAGCCCAAATGTCAGCAGGGGACAATCGTGCCAAAATGTTACTACTGTTCACGTATTAGTTGGAAAATTACGATATTGTTAGTGATCTGTAAATTATTAGTAGATAATATTATATTAATTAGGTAGGATCTGGGAAAATTTAGCATTATTAGTCAGAGAAAATTATAGTGTTTAGTGTAGTAACTGCGAGATATGAAATATGAGAAATGGACGAATTCAATTTAATTGTTAATTATTCATTCAAATTTATCGCAGGTATACCTATATTTATTCCATCGCTTTCAAACAATAATATTTGTTGTGAGATGGTGCATTATCTTGGTGCAAAATCCATAAGTTTTCTTTCCACAAATCTGGCCTTTTTCGACGAATAATAGCATTTTTTTATTCACAATTTGACAAGATAATCAAAGAAAACTATCAACCGTTGACATGATTTTTTCAATTTCGACTGAACTGGAAGGCCCTATTCCGAAGCTTGTTGACTGGCTTGTATGTCAAACTTGTGAACTCATTCCTCACCCTCAGCGATAAAGTGTTTTATGAAAGTTGAACTGATTACATTTTTGAAGAAAATTCTGATCTAGTCGAGCGGCAATGCGTTTCATACCCAAATTATCATGTAAAATAGTGCAGATTGATTTTTGAGATACAGACATTTTAGTGTCTATCGTTCTCAAAATTAAATCGCCATTTGCTTAGGTTTATCAGTGTTAACTTCAGTCGAAGACGTCGATGGCCGATGTATCCACTGTAAAATCGCAAAACTCACTTAAGATGAAGTGACAAGAACAAGCACAGCAGAAAAAAACTAAACAACAGATAACTGAAACTCCTCATCAGTATAGAAGACAGTTGCGTCAACTACGCGACAAAACAAATTTTGGCAATCCTTTTAAGGGGGCTTTTTAAATGATCAGTTCCTGATGCTTTTTTAACAGAAGTATGTTGTGGTGTAACAGTGTGGTCAAAAAGACACTGACTAAATCTAAAATCTTTAAATTTATGCTGTTCCTAACAGGCCCATCCAAGCTATATTGTAAAAGATTTATTGTTGTTACTAACTTTTGGCATGTTCAATAAACTAACGTTGTTGCACGAGAGGTAATTAGAAATTAGCAAAATATTAATTTTTGTAGTCTACAGCAGCATCCAGAAATAGCAGAGTTAGACCATGCAAAATATATGTATACACAAATCACTTTTTGTCCATGTATTCTTGAGATCAAAGTACAGATCGTAATTATGAACCAACATATGAAATTATTATGAAAATTGTTTTGATATCATATGAAAACTGATATTTTCAATTATTTTGTAAAGTTATAGACCCTTAAGGTGTCGATAACGTCCGAGAAAGCATAAACAGCTTAATTTGAATACCGAAATAGTTATCCGTTCAGCTAGCTGTGTCAATATAATCAATTTCGAACGATTTTGAACCGGATTAGGAACTAAAAACATAGAAAATTGATAAATATATATATATATATATATATATATATATATATGTATATAGTTAGGGCCAAAGATGAAGCCTATTGCAAGTGAGCGATGTGAGTCCTTTTTCTGATATCACTACAACCACAGTTGTAATTGGAGTTTCCTTATATTTAGTATCTGTCACCTGTTACAACAAAATGGCTTAAGTACTCTACCTATGTTTGTTGATATTTCAACAAGCGCCATCTACGCAAACAAACTCAAGCTCAATGGGTTCATTGACAATTCAACCACCACCATCTATCGTAAACAAGCCCAAGTTATACTAAGATAAATTTCGCCAAATTATGAAAGACACGAAAAACTTTAATTTTTTTTAACCGCCACCTTAGATAGAAAAACATAGAAAATTTGTCACTCCATTTATGACAGCTATAAATACTCATCTGAGTAACCATAAAATATGTAGTTTGTATTAATCGCAAAAATCTATGTCGATTTAAACTGCCAGGCAATACGGTCCATTATAATTTCCAAAGTTAAGCTTACGAAATGCATAATACGTGCCAAGTTTGGCTGAATTCTGTGTAAATGAGTGAAAGATATGAAGCTAAGAGTCTGTGGATAAAATCAAGTAATTTGTGTGGGAGGTATCAAAATGGAGAGGTCGATATGATTCAGTTATAATCCCCTACGAAATTGGAAAATATGAGATTGTGGCAACCTTTGAGAAGTTTCATAAAATTTGACAACTTTTATCGTGTCTACCAGCCAGCCAGCCTGACAGCCAAACATCGATCAGCCGACTTAAAACGTCATGAAACACATTTGGTGAAAAGCCGCACCAATTTATACATATTTGTAAGGGATCGTCCCAGTAGTGGGCGTAGTTACTGAATAATACCTATTAGTTATATTTTCTATTGGAAAAATGTAAACTAAGAAGTGAAGAAGCTGTTTTGGATACGACCATTTACCTGACACGCCATAGGTGTAGGTATAACCTTCGGCTCGACCAAACTTATGTTGTCTGCCCAAATTTGCGCCTTTATTCAAAGCCAAAAACTTAGCATAGATATCAATACCTACATAATACCTACAGGAGGCCGACATGGTCAATTTATTCTTCATATTCGAAAACAGAGTCAATGGTAATAGTTAATGACAAATATACGATATAAATATGTAATATTTCCAAATTGATGCCAATGGCCTACATATGTTGTAGACTTTAAAAATTGGTGAAACTTTTTTCAAACAATGGGAAATTCGCAATGGAATTTCGCATTCTTATAAAAGTATAAAAAAGTTTCATAATGTCTATCAGTATATATTAAAAAAAACCCTCGTAACATCGCTAACACAATTCGCTTAATAATTCGAAAGGGTACAGATTTTATGGAACAATCCAACAGAATGTGAAAACAATGAAATTTGTAATATCGTAAATATTTCTGTTTCTCTTTATATATTCTTTAAATTTTATGGGATCTTTTTCCAAACACACTCATGCCGATCGTTTGTGGTATACAAAATGGAAGACAGTGACCACATTTCACATTCTGTATCCTTCAGCAGAGGTAATTGAAATGATATAACAATAATTTAATATTTCATATATGTATGCACGAGTATTTCATTTATGTGCTTGTAGGAAAGATTTATTTAGTGGTTGATTTCGACTTACCCCCAAACCACCATCTGCCTATCATTCCCTTGACGCATTACAGTAGCCCATAGTTTTAAATTGTTTACACGCGTTTGTCGCACTTTCTCTCGTTTAAAAGCAGTTGGCAAACGATTTATGTTAACGCCCACAAAAGCGCGTATAAGCGATTTCTAGGGAAAATATACGGAACATACACTGCGAAAAATGAAACGCAAATACTGCATGTAATGTATTGTACTTAAGTTATCAAAACTTAATTTATGCAATTAAGATTGAGGCACCGAAGAGCTCAATGCAAAAAATTCACTTTTAGAGTTATGCGTTGCAATTTTAAAAGCAACACTATTGTCGGTAGCAACCATCCGCGAATCGTTAGCTCTGTGGCTGCGGTCATTTTATTGATGTTTGACAGGCATTCTAAAATTTGTCCAAAATTGAAGGTTTATTTTGAATGCCAACGAAGTACTTCTTTTAATAACAAACAACTTCACTCAATCTCTGGCATAGTTTAGGATTACTATAAGGTCTTTGCACCGATAATTTCGATAATAAAATTGTGGTTTAATGAATTTAGTTGCGGTCAAACAACAAGAACAAGCGACGCCGAACATTCAGAATTGAAGGGCTTAAATTGCTGGATAAAAATGAGCAACAGCAAAAATCAATCAACGTTTAACTTTGGCTCAGCAGGCGATCTTGCCTATTGCTTTGACTATGAAAATAATTAGAATGCATAACATAGTTTTATTCGCTTTTCTGTCGACCACAAATCGAAGTCCACAGCAACAACCATTTCGAGAAAAACGACTGTTGACTGCGAAAACTGGCCAGTAGTCAATAGCATTTACTAACGCATTAGCCATTTACATTTGTTGCGTAAATTGTTTGGTACTTTGACAGAAGGAGATCGATAAGGTTCCGCAAGAGAGTAGTTAATTGCAATTAAACATTCTGGTACGTAGAAACAAGTTAGAGAGCTTTATATATCAATATCCACATCATGCCTATGAAAACAGGTATTGGGTTTACACGATTGCCCATAGGGAATTTGAACCCGGCAAAAAACCTATTTCATAGCCCAACATGTAAATGTTTGCTCCAAATTTTTTAAATATACGATTTAAACTTACCAGTGAAATATACAATTTAAACTTACCGAATGAAAGACGGATGACAAGGACAAACAAACAGCTGAAATATATATAGGAATGCAACTGGAAATTGAGCGTCGTCTAATAATCAAATAACTTAAAATAAGAAAAAATCTTCTTTTACTTAGGTGGCGACTGGAAATAGACCTCCTTATTTATCATACACCGCCTGTAGAAAATAAATCCCATAAATAAATCGAAAACTTTCCGTGCCGGAGCATTTGAATCCATCCGCGCAACATGACTCAGCCAAGGCAATCGCTGTACATTAATGCGTTTAATTACGTCGATGTCGGCATATAGCTCATACAGCTTATTGTTCTTGCATATATTTTCCGGAGTATTTTCCTCTCGAAAACTACCAGTACTGATTCATTCGTTTGCGTCATAACCCAGGGTTCTGCGCCATATAAGAAGACAGGTAGAACCAACTTCTGGTACAGTCGGATTTTTGTTTGTCAAGAGAGAGCTTTATCATTGAATCGCTTGCTTAGCCCATAGTAACTTCTGTTAGCAAGCAATACTCTTCCCTTTATCTCCCTGCTGACATCATTGGCTTTGTTTACGGCGGAACCGAGGTAGATGAATTCTTCCACCAATTCAAAATTATAATTGTTAACGTTCACACGTTGAAACTAATAACTTTGTTTTGTCCTCGTTTAGTACCAGACTTATTTTCGCTGTTTCCTTCTCGATGCTTAGAAAACTGCAGTAACACCTCGCAGTTTTCGCACAATAATGTTTATGTCATCTGCATATGCGAGTAACATATGGCTTTTATGAAAGATGATACCAGTCGTGTTAACTGCAGCTTTCCTCATAATCATCTCCAACAGTATGTTGAAGAGGTCGCACGACAGACTGTCGCCCTGCGTAAATCCTCGTTTGGTGTAAAAAAGCTCGCCTAGATTTTTGCCTAACTTTACTGAAAACTTCGTGTCAGCCAGAGTCATGCTACAAAGACGTAAAAGCTTCGTAAAAATTCCAAACTCGGATCTGGCGTCGTACAGTTTTTGCCATTTCGGGCTATCAAAGGCAGATTTATAACCGACGAAAAGATGGTACGTGTCTATCTGTTTTTCTGGGGTCTTCTCCAGAATTTGTAGTAGTGTGAATGATAAGGTCCAATCAGGTCAGCTAGAAACGGCCTTAGTCTTTAACATATCAACTCGACAGGACCTTATATGCAAAGGGTAAAAGACTGATACCGCGATAGTTTTTACAAACACTTGGATCACCTTTTTTAAACACAGTACACTTAAATTCCAATTATCGGGCATACTTCCCTTGAGCCAAACCGTATTTAGGAACTGATGTAGGCTGTTTATCAGCTCATTAGCACCAGTTTTAAACAGCTTTGCTGGCAGGCTATCAGTGCCCGTTGTTCTTAAGCCGCAATACTGCTGTACTGATCTCTGTTTAGCTTAGAGCTGCGCAATTTATGCCATCGTCGATAACTGGGGTGATTTCCTCATTCGTGCTGCCATCCGGAACTAAGCACTTATAAAAATGTTCTTTTCATAGTTGCTGCGCATTCTGTGACCAGATTTCCCTCGCCATCCTTACAGGAGGGTAACCCTGTTCCATACACTGTACTTCTTACCTTTCACCTCTAAAAGGGATAGATCTATTTCCACACTCTCACGCTCTTTCCACAACCGTTGCTTCCGCCTGAAGAGTTGGTGCACCTCTCTTCTTTTCTCCTTGTATCGTTTCCTAACTGCACCCGTTGCAATTGGCCGCAACGTTGCTCTGTATGCAGCATCCTTTTCTTCAGACACCATGCGACATTTTTCATCGTACCAGGGCCTGTCTGAGCGTGGTTTCACATACCCAAGTACGGTTTTTGCAGCAGTTGTCATAGAATGCGCAAAATCTTGCCACTATGCGTCGTGAACATCAGGATCAGAGGTGTTTAGTTGTAGTAGTTGTGAGAGTTTTGTGGAGTAGGCTGTGGCTATCTTAGGGGTATGCAGTCTAGCGACGTCGATCTTCCTTTGTGTCTGGTTACGAACATTTTTCGTTATGCTCAATCTCGTGCGTACCTTAGCTGCAACCAGGTGGTGATCCGAGTCAATATTAGCACCACGAATCACACGCACGTCCATGACACTAGAAGCATGCCTTCCGTCTATTACCACATGATCAATTTGATTCCTCGTGTTATGATCAGGAGATAACCACGTTGTCTTGTGGAAAGAAACCAGTCTGAAACCGTTTCCGGAGGTGTTACCCTGTTGGTTGAATCTTCCGACTGTTGAACCAAGAACATCTTCCCTTCCTATTTTGGCATTAAAATCTCCCAGAACGATTTTAATGTCGTGGCCAGGGCAGTGGTCGTACGCTTCTTCTAGGCACTCATAAAATGTTTCTTTGGTCTCCTCGTCTTTCTCTTCCATTGGCGCATGTGCACAGATCAATGTCATGAAAAAATATTTCGCTTGGATACGGATAATGGCTATACAGTCACTTATAGGATTAAACCGAGGGAAAGATGTCTCAGTCTCTTTCCCACAACAAATCCACATCCAAATTCATACCTTTCTGCGTGCCAGCTATAGTAAATATCACAGTTTTTACGCCGAGTACATCCTTGTGCTGTCCACCGCATCTCCTGGATGGCGGTAATGTCAGCCTTATATTTATCCAGGACATCTAGTCCGCTAGTCGGATAGAAGCATCTTCTCTGTAAAGAGTGCGGACATTCCAGGTGCATATCCTTAGATCATGGTCCTTATAAAGTTTGCGGGTGTCGTCAACATTTAGGGGGGTACGTTTTATTATTTTCTTCGGTATTTTCATGATAATTTAAATTTAAGATGATTTAAGAAAAAATCATTAAACAAAAAAATGTTTATATTTCCAAAACTTATGGCTCCATCGCAAAATTTGCTTCATTTTTGAGATTAATAGATTTGAAGAAAATTGTGCCCATAGAAATGAACAATATGCAACACATCGTCAAAAAATCGCTAATAATATAAACGTATTTATAATTCGAAAACGTCAAAAAATGATAGTCAAATAAATTTTTTGGTATTTACTGTGCGATACATAGTTTAAGAAAAATTATTTTAGTGAAAAGTGCAAACCTTATAAATCATATGCTTTAAGTTTCCAGGAACCACGTCGTTTAGTGTTTGTATTTGAGGCATTAAAATAAACGATCTCTGTAAATTTGTGGGAAAAAATCGCCACCGTTATGTAATTCCATTTGAAAGGTCTCAGTCCAACCAACATGAAAGCCGTGCTAGGTTCTATTCTGGGGGAATCCGTTTCTTCGTGTACAACTGTAAAATATTGGGTAGCAGAGTTTAAACGGTAGCATACGAGCTGCCAAGGCGAACACCGTAGTGATCGACCAATTGAAATTTCCATGCCAGACGCGGTTAAGAAAATCCACAAAATGGTATTCAACGATCATCGGCGAGAGTTATCTGAAATAAGAGGCATTTCAAAAAGTGATATAGATCGTATATTGACCGAAGATTTAAAGATGAGGAAGCTACGCCCAAGCAAATAGAGTAAAACAAGCATCGTGAAGACGTTTCAGTAGATTTGTAAATAGTAAATTTTGCGTCGATTTATAACCATGGGTGAGACATGAATCCATCACTTCACATCTGAGACAATGGAACAGTTGTCAAGACAGTGGACTGGATTTTGAGAATCTTGTCCAAAGAAGGCGAGGACGAGCCCATCTGCAGGCATTTGACGAAAAAGAAAGTATTGTTTCATCAAGACAATGCTCCAGTTCACATATCCACTATTGTGGTGGCCAAAATTAATGAATTAAAGTTTGAATTGCTTCATAACACAGCTTATTTGCCAGATTTAGCTAACTCGGATTATTTTCTATTTTTACAAACTTAAAAAATGGCTCGGTGGTAAAAGTTTCACCGACAATGAAGATTAAGTATACAGTTGACGGCTATTTTCAGGAGTTTGACTGTTCTTACTATAAACAGGATTTAGAAGCCGTTGAATGCCGCTGGAAAAAAGAGTATCAATGTAAAAGGAGATTATGTTGCAAAATAAAGAGAATTTTTACCAACTTTCTTGTGTCTTCTTTGTTAGTTCGACTAGGTTTGGGGCCACCCTCGAATAACATGTTCTGATAAAATTTAAGGGAACGCGATAAATAAAAAATCGCGACAAACAAAGTGCGCACGTATCTCAAAAACGGATGGCCCAATGAAGGAAGTGGCCTAAATGTTTATGGTTTCGAAGAGGCTTAAACCAGGAAACGAAAAGTATTCCAAAAAAAAAAAAAACTGACAAATGAAAACCACGACAAAACAAAAAGTCGCTAAAATATAGATCTGTTTATAGCTCGGAAATCGAGCGTGCAATCGTCAACATAACATAATTGAGACTTTTACCATGCAAGATAACATGTGTACATACCATAGCATTCCAAAAGTAAAAAAAAGAACTGTTTATTTTTTTCAAAAATTTTTATTTTTTCATTCGAATCTATTTCGTTGTCTTCAAAGTATTCCCCCGGACATTCTGCACTATGGAGTTTTGTCGTCTAAGGCACGAAATACCCAATAAAATGGAGTTGACTCATCTGTTTGAAGTGCTAACATAATCATCGTAATAATTAGTCGATGGTTCTTGAGTACAAAATACCGGATTTGTGGAAGTGACTTTCATTGGTAGAGGTTGATCGTCGTTTGGAGAGCTTTTCTTCTTCGATCCGTTCTCTGCCTTCTTGGAACTGCTTTACCCCTTTTAAAAATTTTTTTCCAACAAAGTCTGTTCCCAGAGGGCCAACTGCAAGATTCTAAATGCTTCCGCAGTACAAATTCCATTTTATGAAAAAAAATATAATGCAATTCCAAAATTGCTTTGATTTGTTTTAGTGTCTGGAAAGTAAATCAAAAATATGGTTCTGACAACCAGTTGAAATTGTACTGAATTTTGCTTCCGTTTCATACAACTAAAACAAAATTACAAACAATTTTGATTCAAATTCTTACACTGGACATGAAATTAGAGACAATTCTGATTCCGATTCAGTTTATCAAATGTTTTGTTTTGTATTTCATTTGAAATTCTTCAATACAAAAAAAAAATTTTTTTTTGAGTAGCTGTGAAAATTTCTGGCATTTTTGGTATTGTAAATGCAGAAAATAAATTATTTGATGCATTCTTATCTTTCGCAGTTTGGCGAACTTGGTTTCAGTTCTGATTCGAATTGCATAAAAGTACGTATTCGTTTTCAGGTAATCAAAATATCTGTTTCATTATATTTTGATAGAAAAAACAGAACCAATGTATGAAGCGAGCTTTTGTTTCGAATCTGGATCAGAAACAAATTTCTGACGTAGCTTGAATAAGTTTACAATATCACATTCGAAACGAAATTGAACTTTCGTGAACCTCCCTGGTATCTTGACCTTTTTCTTTAACTATACTATTCTTTATCAATATCTATCTTCTACAGAGCGTTTGGACATGTCTTATGGCGTTTTTTTGTTTTGGCAAAAAAAAAAAAAAATACTCGATATGGTTTCCTATTCTTATTATTTATATAATAACCCCTCAGTGTGTAAAACTGTTGAATTTTTCCCTCTGCTAAATTACGAGGTGGGGAAAAACGCTTTTTTTCCTTTATATCTCTACCCGGAGGAATGAAAGTATACACCATTATTTGACACGGCAAAAAATGTAACGCCCAGAATGAGGTATTTAAGTATTTTTGATCGAATGTGTTTCAGAAGCTTTTAAGTCGATTGAATGATGTCCATCTGTCTGCCTCGCTAGTTGTCTTGTAATCACAATAACTGCCCCAAATCTTTACTTTGCGTAGTCTAATGCTTTCACAGATCTTAGCCTGGAATTGTAAATGGTCCGTCGCTTCGGGTACCTCCCATACACATTGACTCCTAATGAAATTAAAAAAATGGATCGATTAACCACACCTCTTCTGGTACACCTCATGCAAATGAGCCATTGAACCCATATATTCTTGTCCTCATGTTTTTGTAGTCAGATGCACTAGACTTAGTCAAATTTACCACAATTTGAGCGTTTGACAAAGTGAGGTCACCGAATGAAAACTGAACACACACGCATTTTGGTGATTTCTACGCAAATTGACCGATTCTTCGAAATTCAATCAATCATTTGCAATAGTCGGCCGTAGTAGTCTAGATTCCACTACATTCTTTTACAATTCTCTGCAATATCGGAGAAATTCGATTAAGTACTCACACACCTTTTGATACCTCCTATGTAAATGACTGACTTAACCCATGTATTCTTGCCCCCACATCATCCAATTGGTTGTACCAAATTCAACCAAATTTGATAAATATTATGCGTTTAGCAATATCAATTTTGGAAACAACATTCTGCTACCTTTGATTTTCCACTATAGCCTCTAATTCGTAGCCTGAAGTTACTTCATTTCTCGTCAATTATATTGCGTTGTAATACTGGATAAAATGTAAAAAATCGACGAAAAAGTACCGCCATCTCCGATAACCCCCATCCAAAATAACTTATTTATTTGTATTCCTAATTTATTTATATTCCTAGATTCGTATCATTCGTTCAATTGCAATTAATTCGCACCAAGCGTTTAGTAGAGCGAGTGAAAGTAGGCCACATTACCACGCCCCTTGGGGCACCACACTTGAAAATTGTACGATTTAACAAAAAAAAAACGGAGGACTTCAGAAATATACAATTTTTCATTGCAATGTATTTTTTTAGAGCAACACAAAATGACGTTAGGTGAAGTTATACGATATGTAAGTTGGTGCATCTGAGTGAAATTTGTGTAATAGTTTTCTGTTCAAGTTGATATTGTTTTATTAATATATTAATTAGATATCGTAAAAATGTAATACATGGATCCATTTTCTGCAATGCTTCGCAATAACACCTTTTTGACGTCAGTCGGGAGTAAATCTCCTATTACCATATATTTTTTACTATATGGTATAAACATCTTTCCTAAATGTGTATGCTTTTATATACAAATTTTAGAATATCATCTATTTAATACAATTATTTGGGAAATTACATTTTTAAAATGTAAAATGTCTAGACTTTTTTTTAGAAAATAAATCAACATTGAGTCAAAATTGTTGATCGCACTACTGTTTGGCAGTGAACAACAAAACCTGGAGGCGTGAGCAAAACATTTCTTATTTCTAAAGATTTCCGTACAAATAGGAACCGCCTCAATATACACGTATCGTATATGACGGAACGTGCTAGACACGAGCATTAAGACAAATAATTCACCTTAACTTGCTAAGAAATTCCTTCATCCTGGGCTGCACATTCCATGTATGTGTCTGGTTACCTTTTAACCTGAGCAAATTATAGTTTCCTTACAGCCTTTACTTGGTGTGTAAACATTGGCGAAAGAAATGTCGAATCACGATTCCCCTCTGTTCTCTCCACTAAAGTGTCTTTTCCTCGCCAAAATCACATGTTTTTTAAAAGGACCCCAATTGTCGCTGAGCGAGTGCCCGTCGCACTTCAGAAGCACGATTGGCAGATGCCAAAGAATAACTTTAAAGGATATTTTAAGGGAAAAAGACTGTGACAAATACTATGAAACGTCCAAACGTCCATAGGCAGGTGTTATCAAGAGTCCTACTAACAAATATGAATGAGTGATATTGCAATTTATCAAATATACATTCACACACTTTTAAAGGGTTGATCAACAGTATTCCGCATGTGGATTTCTCTCTATTGTATGAAAAATTTGCTTTACAGAAGAAAGTATTGTGCGGAAATTTATCGAATATGATACATTTATTTTCGGAAATTACATGTAGTTCTGCATGATGATTCTACACAAAAAATTTTATTTATTATTATTATCTTGAGCAATTTTTAGTTTATATGTTCCATTTAAACATATTTTACGATCAGTACAAAATTTCAAAATTTCCTTTTGCATTGGTGCAAAGTGTGCGTAGTGTTATTATGTGGACGATAAATCGCTGGGTTTTGATCAACAAAAATGCTATGTTTTAGTTGCACAATTCTACATTTAATACAATTGAATGAAAAATGTGACTTCAGGAGTACCATAATGTTAATATGGTAATTTGTAAGGGAAGACCATTTTTATTCTTAGACGCTATTGTAGTAAATTCTTAACGAATGCCAAATGTGACGGAATTTAGTGCAACGGGATAGAAGATATGAACCCAAGAACATATGGGTTAAATCGGGTATTTGAATGGGAGGTAGCAGAAGATAAGTAGCAATTTAGTTGATTTTTTTAGAATTTACTAAGAATTATAAACCAAAATAATGGATTTAAATCGCTGCAGTCCGTAGATCAGGAATAACAGGGGGAAATCTTAATTTAAAAAAATTGGTTACTTTGTATGGAAGGTACCAGCAGTGGCGTGACAATGCGTTTCATTTTCATTTTTATACATTATCTTACAAAGCTCTCAACATGTACCAAAATTGACTGAATTTAGTTGAACGGGATAAAGGACACGAACCCAAGAATATATGCGTTAAATCGGTTATTTGAATGGGAGAAGTGGCATAATTAATTATCGATCCGTTCTTTTTCTGGTTTTATGATGTTTATAAAACTAAGAACATATTTGGGTAAAATCTTTCATTTGCATGGAAGGTATTAGAAGAGATGTGGCTACCTGGTCAAATTTTTTCAAGATTTACCAGGCGTTATAAACAAATACAATGACAATCGCTACAGTCTACGAATCAGGAGTTACAAGAAAATTTTGAATGTCGGAAAATCGGTCATTTTGTATCGATAGTACCAGAACGAGGGTGGCAATGCGATCCATTTTTGTTTGGAGACCCTTTTTTTAGTAAACTCTTAAGGTTTAGCAAGTTTGACTGAAATTAGAGTAATTAAATAAAAAAATACGAACATATGAATATATGGTATAAATCTGTTATACCTATGCGAGCTACCAAGAGGGGCATGATCATTCAGGTTATTATCGTGTCTAAAACCCAGCCAAAAAAAAAAATGGACATCATTCAATCGACTTAGAAGGCTATGAAACACATTTAGTCAAAAGACGCTTTAGTGGTTTCAAAAACTCCGCTCTGGCAAGGCCGTCAGCTGTTAAATACCTGTCATCTGAATTGTTATTTATTAAGTGAAAAGTTTGTCATTTATGAATAGGGATTGTTTAACAACCGAAGAGCGCTCAAAAATAGTTAAATCTTGCTATAAAAAAAATTCA
This sequence comes from Philornis downsi, assembly GCA_019455685.1. Lineage (NCBI taxonomy): Eukaryota > Metazoa > Arthropoda > Insecta > Diptera > Muscidae > Philornis > Philornis downsi. The sequence continues at coordinate 3,895,193 of JAHXMU010000099.1, read as the reverse complement.
AACGTGGGCTTTCAATCAAAAAATTTTTTTCAGCGACAAAGCTCATTTCTCATTCGTTGGTTACGTCAGCAAGCAAAATTGTCGCAAAGTGACTGTAGTAAAGCCATTGCATCCGGAAAAAGTGACTGTTTGCTGGGCATCATGGAAGTGTCACCGGGCCGCATTTTTTTGTAGGATCCTTTCATTATTTTGGACGAAAGTATAATCAAATAATATACTCCTTCATTCTTTCGTTTGAAGGTATAATTATTATGAATTATGGATTCACAAAGCTTTAATTCCTATATCCTTTGTTTTGGATGGCCTTTTTCTCATTTTGACAGGTCCTTTTCGTCTTTTTTTAGAATCATCAAAATAAAGATCTATCGTATTCAAAAGTTATACAAATTTAATGAAGTATCTTATAGAAAATATTATGAAATTCAGGAATCGTCTTCCTGCCTTCAATTTGTATACGCCCTTTTAGTGATTTTTCACAATAATTTGCCAAAAGTGCATCTCAATGTAAAATTTTTGACACAATGTAATCCATAAACATTCTACGATTATCTTCCTTAAAAAAATGACGGACAAACAGCACTAAAATTGGCAGTTACCGAGTCTTATTTTACAACAAATTAGAAGGCAACAGTTCTTCAAATTGAACTTCCATATGATCTCCGAGTCCTTCTTAAAGAGAGAGTCATTTGAAGTATACTTATATATGTATACTTATATATATTATATAGTCTGGCATCTAACTTCCAATTTTTACATGCTTTCATATCTGACCCACAAGCTGTCTTTTTGTTGCGATTGATGTTTGCCTATTAAAAAGGAAGCTCATTAAAATGGACTAAAGGATGTTCGGTAGTTTAGTTTCACAAAATATTTGACGAATACTTTTATGCAGTAACTGCCAATTATAGTGCAATTTTTTAAATCTTTTGAAAATAGAAGGTAGAATTAATCTGAAAATATTGGAAATCTATTTGTTGAATATTTTGTAAAATACATTTACATTGAGTTGTGGTTAGAAAATGTATGTTTTGGGTCAATAATTCATGAAGGTTGTTCACTTTGCCAGTGTAGGTAGGCGGTTGTATTGTCGTAATTGTTGTAACAAACAGCATTCGAACAAAATTTAATTTAAATTCTATGGTATACGAAAATGCCTATATTTTGAAAATGCAGAGTGCAATTAAAAAAATTACAAAGAAGTACAATGAAAGCAGTACCCATTACATCATATAAAAAACAATAATAAATAAAATCGCAAAAATACTTTATCTATATCTCGGAAACAGAGTGTGTAATAGTGAATGTAGTCTAATTTTTTTCAAAGCTTTTTTTATATCTCAAAATCAAAATTTCAGAAAGGATTTCAGAAAAGGAATACCAATCATTTTGTTTAAAGAAATATTCACTCGAAAAATCGCTAAAATAAAAACGAGCCATTTTCCCAAAAACGGAGCTTTCAATGGCGAAAAAGTACAATATTCGATATTCTACGAAGTCTCACAAAGTAGTGCCCATCATAGGATGGAAAGAAATATTTAAAATACTACAAATAAAAACTCGCTAAAATACTGAAATGCCTATATCTCAAAACCGCAGCGTGCAATTGCGAAAATATTAAAATTTTCTTGATTACAAGTGGATTTTTTGTATTTTGATGTATTCAACATAGTACCGCATTTTTTAAGAATCTAAAATCCAAAATTCAAAATTTTTGGAGTTCTGAGGCATTTGAAGAAAGCAGCATCCATTATATGGCAAAAAGAAATACTCAAAAAGTCGCCGAATGAAAAAATCGTTAGAATGCAAGTATACCTTTATCTCGAGAACAGTGTCCATTTGAAAAAATAGCTTAAAAGGAGCGCCAACACCAACAAAATGCGTTCGCATTTCTGAAAAGAGGTGTCCGTTTGCAAATTCTGCGAAAATAACCGACTTTTGAGTCTCTGATGAGTCCAGAAAAAGTGATAGTCATCACATGATGTCAAAAATATAAAAAACGCAATAAAAACTCAAATGCAAAAATAGCTAAAATATAGATCTCCAAAAATTAGCGTCTAATCTCAAAAATAATTAACTTTTCATATTTCCAAGCTCTAGGCAAAAGTGATAACCATCACATAGTGCCAAAAAAATTCATAAAGTTCCCAAATGAAAAAGATTTTTAAAAAATACATTTCGGAAATAAAGCTTCTATTCGCGAAAATACGAGTACAAGGCAAGCTGTCCTCAAAATAGTAAAAAAATGGTTTGTTACTTAACAGTACTGCGTTCTACTGCCTGCCTTCATAATTAAATTCAATAATTTTCTGCCAAATACTTAAAATAGCATGTCAGGGAGCTAAAATGTGGCATGTGGCATGAATAATAAAAAATAAATTAAATTTAGAGAACTGTTTCCTATTTGAAAAATTGAAAGTTTGAATTTGAAATTGGAATGATAAAATGACATCCTGGGAAATACTTAATTTTTTTCGCTTGAAAATTACCCATTATTCTAATAAAAAGCAAAATATTTTTCGCTTACCTTTCGGTACAGTCCGACAACTAAATGTATGTTTCTGGCCAAGTGATTTACCCTACGCAACCTTTGTAATAATTTTCATATCGCGCCACAGTGAGCGTATGGTCAGACCAGTTTTCAGCCGTGTTAAATTGAAATTGTTCTCATACTTTAAAACTGTTTCCCTTAGGACTGGACAAAATCATTTCAATGTAAAACAAAAGACAGACGGACAACTGTGCACACATGCACATTGACTTGGCAACCATAATTATTATTCAAATTTCAAATGACCACAGTCTGGGACCACCTATAAAGTAAAGTGCATATGAGCGTTCTTCATATTGCGAGATTAATCCCTTCAAATGTCTATATCAACAATAGAATAGACAAAAGTAAACATGTGACGCACAAAAAAGGATATGAAAGAACAGATTAACAAAGAAAGTAGGGGCAGTTATTATTGTACAACACGGATTTTCAGTGATGCTGCCATTTGTGGCATATACATGAATTGTATGGTCGAAATGTTAGGAAATAAAGGTTTGAACTCATTTTTGCAGGACAATAGTCGAGTGGGATTTAATTTAACACCAACACTAAATGAACATTTCAATTAAAATCACCTGCAATTGCTGGACTGTAGTTCACACAATTTTTGGGTTTGGTAAACATATTTGTTGAAATGAACTGAACGAATATGGAAATATCTTTGCTATTGATTTTGTTCTTGTTTAAAAGAGACGATAACATGGAAAATAATCTTCAGAGAAGAAGAAATAACACCAACATTAGAAAAACTAAGAAAAACCAAAAGGATCACAAAATTATATACAAACAACCAATAGTTTAATAACGAAGTTTTAAAATAGAACATACGATGCATTTAACCAGTACAGAAAATTCAGACAGATGAACTGACATATATATCCTCACGCAAGTCTTTTGGGTTGCTGCAAAAGTGTGAGTGGTGCCAGAAGGGGCGTGGTAAATTGCTTTATTCTTATTAAATATTATACACCTTCATTCCTTTGGGTGAAGGTATGAAAATACTTTGAATAATAGAATGAAATACACAAAATTTTAACTTTCTGAAGTCTTCCGTTTGGGAATGTAGAGACTAATAATTGTAGCTAAATCGGCCAATTTGTGTGTGTGTGATCCCTTAGGAAACGTAGCATTGAGGTTTACTTTCATTCACAGTACTAAGTGCCTTACGTAAGCTGAATTATACAGAATATCATGCAAATTGAATAAAATAATTTGTATTGGAGATACCAGAGGGAGCGTGATTATTTGGTCGATTTCTCACATTTTACTCAGAATTATTACGCAATATAATCGACAAGAATTTAATCAACTTCAGTTTACTATTTAGGGATTACAGTAAAAAATCAATTTCTGCAAATCGATTAATTTCAGAGGGGCGTGCCAGAGTCGGCTTAACAACGTTGCCCATTTTTTTCTCAGAAATTGGCCGAAATTGTCGCAAGCGATTTGAAGATATGAATATAACAATATATAGGTTAAATTGACCGATTTGTATGGGAGATACCAGAAAGCCCGTAGTTATTTCATCATTTTTTCTCCGATAATTTTAGAGAATTCTAAACCAATGTAATACACATATGTATTCAAATCTAGTTCGCTAAAATGCATCACTTACAAATTACAGAAGATTCAATTGCAAAAAATCGGTCAATTTTTATATGTGGCACCAGAATATTTTCATCAAACGCTCAACGTATGCCAAATTTGACCAAGCCGATTGACAGATGTGAAGCCAACAATATATGGTTTAAATCGGACATTTGTGTGGGATTTACCAGGAGGCGTGTAGTTATTTGGTATTTTTTTTTTTTTAATTTTACCATGAACTACGAAACAATGCAAGGATGGGGATTTAGGGAAGGAAATTGAATTTAGCCAAATCTGTGAATTTATATGGAAAGTACCAGAAGGGGCACACCAATTCAGCCAGTTCACTGTCTCCCACTATGATCTGAGAAAATAGTAAACTGCGCAAAATTTAAAGGAGTTACATAACAATTTACAGCCGTTAATGTGCCCACCAGCCAGTCAGCGGGACAGACTGGCGTTGCTTAATCGACATAAAAAGTCCCTTGGAAGATACTCCGTAGTTTATATGCCTCTTAATGGTTGTTACGTTTTTGCCGTATCAGATGTACCTTCATTCCTCCGAGTGAAGGTATAATATGGGACCATACTAAATTCGCCAGTCCCTTTACCGACCTTCTTCATTTTGGAAGATATTTGGCATTATTTTATATTTGTTTCTTTTCAAATCAGAATCACAGCTTGGTCAAAACTTAGGCTTTAATCTCTTTAATAGCGTTTTAAGTTAAAATTATTATGATACTCGGACACTTCATAATTTTTTTGATAAGATTCCACAGTTATTTGAGCCAACGAAGGAAGCTATAGAATACATTTTACTCATTTTAAAAATCTTTTAGGGTTTGACTATACATATACGAATAAAGAAATTAAAAATACGCTGCATATCCTTTATGAAATGATTTTTAATTCCAAAACGGCTTTGAATCGTTGTTACTTTTTTAAATGTTGACTTAATTTTTTTTAAAAACTCCATATTGAGCTTATGCTCTTTCCCAAACGTAGTGTTGCTAATCCGAGCGATAAATCCCTTTTTTAGGGATTTTTAGATCGAAATTCGATTACCACTTTCATCATATTACCCATTTTCTAACTAGTAAATGTTCTTTTAAACCTTCATTACCTTCACCTGGATGAATAACATATCGTTACCTATCATTTGATATGGTCAAAAATGTAAAACCCAAAACGACGCATTTAAAGTCCCAGGTGTCTTTTGGCCGAAGGAGTTTCATGACTTTTTAAATCGATTGGGCGATGTCTGTCTATGTGGCTTGTTAACTGTCTGGTGAACACCGCCGTAAATGTTTATTGAACTTCTTAAAGCTTTGCACAGACTAATATTTTGCCAGACTGTAGCCGGAGGTTGTAAATGAGCTTTAACGGCCCACCTTTTCTTGTAAATACCATACAAATTTCCGAAATCCAATTTCCCCCGGGTAAATCCTCATTCGTAACCTGCAGCAACCCAAAATTTTGCTTCTCAATTTCTGATAAAATTTGAAAAATCGGATGAAATAACCGATTTAACACATATTGTTGGCTTTATATCTTCCAATCAGTTCCAGTAAATTTAATTAACTTTGCCACACGTTGAGAGTTTGCCAAAGTATGGTCTCAGAGTGACAACAGAACACGTTGCTACACGTCTTCTGGTACCTCCCATACAATTGGCCGATTTTTCGAAATTCAATTAATAATCTGTAATTTCTAACTAATCGGCTGTAGTAGTCTAGAATTTCCATTTCCATAACCATTACATTGTTTTAAAACTCTGTACAATATCGGAAACAATTTTTTGAGTAACCCTTCCCTCTCTAGTACCTTCCATACAAACGATTAAACCCACATATTCATACCTCCACGTCTTCCAATCTACCAAATTTGCCATATACTCGTATCTTCTGCTTGTAATCTAAGTACTCAGAATGAAAATGGATGACGTTACCACACTCATTCTAGTACCTCCCCTACAAATTGACCAATTTATTGAAATTTTATTTTCCAGTCTAATCCATTATTCATAGCCTGAACTTACTGAAATTCCTGTGAACACTGAACTTACTGAAATTCTTCTTACAATACAGGATAAAATGCAAGAGAATTGACGGAATTATAATGGTTTATCTAGTAACTCCTATACAAATTACCTTATTATACCTTCATTTCATCTGTATTTTAATAAATTCGTATCTTTTATCCAGTTGAGCTATATTCTATTAAGTTGAGCTCGCATTAGTCTTTTGGTAGGGCGAGTGAAAACAGTTTGCATCGCCAGGCCTCTTAGAATGTCACACACAGAATTTGGCTGATTTAGGTCCTTCTACATTTCCCAAACGGTGGTATTCAGGAAGTTATAATCTTGTGCTTTAATTCAGAGTATTTTTCCAGCAACTTAAAAGGACGCTGCATGAATGTATATGAAAGTCAGTTGGTTTGACTGAAATTTCTGCATTGGTTTAAGAAAGCGACTGTAAAATTATTATTTGTAATTCAAAACTTAACATATAGAATCATATAGAAACAAGACCTTATATCACTCGACCCAAAACTTACTTTACTGAATCAAGCTGAACTGATTAAACTGGCGTCAAAAGCTAAACTGGTTTTAAGCTTGGAGAAATATAAAAACAAGATTCATAAATGTGTGTCGTAAAATTTATAAATATCTGCTTTCACATAGAAAACCAACTTAAATGGAATTAAGACACAATAGAGATTAGTCGTTATTATTATTGTCTTTATTCAGACGCATATGCGCGTCCAATTTCCAGTGCGAAATTCGGTGTATTTGACAAGTTATAGCCATTTTTCAAAAGAATCTTTTTTGAACATTTTCATAATATCTATAAAAATATATATGATTTGTTTGTTATTGTTATCTACGCCCCCAAGACGCATGTTGCCATTAGGGTGCGCTTATTAGGGTGTAGTAGCTGAAAAACATTTCAAACTACTTTATGGTGTATACCATTCAACTGCTGCAAACAATTATGGATGTTTTTATATAAATTTGTATACAATTTTACCAAGTACAAATAATTTTGTTAGGTTTTCTTCTTCATACGACGTGGTTTTATATATGTTTGAATATTTTAACTTACTTTTACTTACTGAAGCAAAAAATTGATTTTATATTAAAAAAATGTGTTTTTGGAATCGTTCTAGAGAATTTCATAGACGCAGAGTTGACAACACTGGCCATACGCCACGTCAAACTTAAAATTTACATACACCACGTACATTAGGGCGAGCTCATAAGAATATACATATGACAACACAATTGTGCCTCACATGAGTGCGGCCAAATTTTGGTCACGCCCTTACGGGCCAAATAAAACAATGAATAGGTTGCTTTTGCTCTTCTTACTACATTAACATAATTAAATTAAATTAAATTTCCTCCTTTTCTTCCTTTTTCCATTTTATCTAAGATGAGAACTCTACAGTAATCTGTGTTTGAGCGCAGGGGCCAGCAATTGATCATTAATCACACATAAGTATACATCCTTAAATGTCTGCAATTACAAAGCGTTTTAGGAAATTACTTATCCTAAATACAAATTGAATTATTAGAATTTCTAATGGGTTGGCAGAAGGGTATGAATAATTCGAATGGAGAAAACTTGCTTGTAGATTTGTTATACAGCGCAAAACAAGGAATGCTCCTACATGTGGTGCACATACTGTGATCCTTTCCTCATTCAAATGTACACTTTCGTGTAAAGGATGGCAGCAAATTTCTGTGGCTTTAGAAACTAGTATTACCTTTTTAGGATATATGATCTTGAAATAACTATTTATAAATTATTTCAGCAAATATTATAAATATTAAAAAAGTATTTCCATCATATAAAAGAGAAATTTCATTACAATTGTTTCAAATAATAAAAATGGAGAAATTTTCATTACAATTCAATGAAATTGGAAAAATTTTAGCTACGGTATAGTGGCTAAATATTACAATTGGTTCAAAGGAAACATATCACTTAGCGAAATCTTTTTCTTCGAAAAATGACCGACGTCGGTTGCAATGTGGAAGTAAGGAGTTTGAGTAAAATCCAGTTCTTCAACTCAATACGAATACGGCCGAAATGGTGTAGTAATAGTAATGATTATTTTTAATTGCACAAATGGTGCGATTTTGTTACAAGCAGTAATCTAAATTTGATCTAAAAAAATTGTCATTGATTACAGTAATGATAGTTGAAAATATTTCATTAAAAATTACTTCAAATAATTGTATTGAAATAGTCAATCAGTTGGTTCAAACAATGCAATCTTCCCATGTATGATTCCTATAACGTCAATTTGTTTTTAATCGCCAGCGTATAATAATATAAAATACAGTATTTTCGTCAGTAATAAGGAATTACTAAGTAAATCAAAACATATATCGTATACTACACGATGCAGTCAAAATTGTTCATGCACCAACTTTTAAGGACTGACTACACACTTTGCACAGCAAAGCAGTTTTAAAACAACCGTGGGCGGTGTTCCTCATTAAATGCAATAATAATTTAGAATAGAATAGACATTCTTATCTATTACATAAAATAAATAAATAAATTTGATCTTCTGCAATTCTTTTCCAATTCATCATAGCAAGTTTTGACATTGTCCCAAGAGCCTGGTCTTTCCAACGGAGTTGTAGTCGCCTTCTTCGTGCAACCTTCGAGTACGGTGGCTACAACTTTTTGAGTAATCGCTTTATTTTGGTGCCCTTTAAGTCATTAAATGACTTGCTTAGCCCATAGTTATATCCATAAGGAAGCAATAGCCTTCTCTTATTCTCCGTGCTGACATTGTTTGCTTTGTTCACAGCGGAGGTGACCAACCACTCTAAAGTTATAGTTGTCTACGTTCACACGGCGTTCCAGACACCATTGTTGTGGGTCGAAACAACTGCATCCATTTTTGTCGATTACTTGTCATTTCGTGAGAAGACTGCAGTAACATACGCAATACGCAAGTAACATACGGAAGGTACCAGTCCTATTAACTATAGTTTTCCTTATAATCATCTCCAACAGTGTGTTGAAGAGGACACACAATTGGCTGCCGTCCTATCGAAATCCTCATGAGTTTTGGTATGTAATGATCAGTTTTTCTTGGACCTTGAACCTAAGCGCCAAAAATTTCGCTTCCCCTGAATAAAATTTGAAGTGTGGATAGTTTTGGGACCATATAACGCTTTTAATTAATGAACATATGAAAAAATGTCATAATGTGTTCGATGACGGCTTTGCAAAATTGTGAAATTATGTTTTTTTTATTACTATTTCATTCTGCAAGTTTACAAATGTATTAGTGAGCTGTTTCAATTTTAATGTTGCAAATTCAAAAAAAAAGTTGATGTTGCCACTTGACAACATTTTTCTAGCGAAAAAAAAAATAATAATATTGCCCCATAGAAAAATTTTGTTTCAAATTTCAAGACCATGGCTTTATATGGAGTTTCACCGCGAAAAGCCAGCATACTGTTGTAATTTGTATGGTGATTCTTTTATGCGGATAAAAAGTGTCTTTCGTTGAGAAATGCTGGCAAATAAGAAATAAAATGCCATCGTTAAAAGACTTGTTTTGGATCTTAGTTTTCAAACATTTTGTAAAGATCATACCATAAACAAGATACTTTCGATATAAATAATTCTAATAACCATAGAAAAAATTTGTTATCCTTTACATAGAAATGTATACATATGTATGTGTGAAGAAAGGATAACGATAATAACATATTATACATACATACCTCTTGTAAGAACATTCCTTGCTTCGTGTAATGAATGTCCACATGATCCCGTTCATGTATAATGGATTTTGGTGTAAAAGTTGTCTTTCTATTCGAATTAATACTATCCTTCCATCATTCCGTTAGAATTTCTAATGAAGTTCGCTTTCATTTGTACTTAGAATAAGTAATTTTCCTAAACGTTTTGTAATTGTAGGCATTTAAGGATATACACATATATGTGATTAATGATTAATGACTGCTTACATATTGTGCTCAAACACGATTTACTCTACAATTGTCATCCTATGTAACACAGGAAAAGGCAGAGGAGAAGATAGTGTATTATGTTGAATAATTGGAGTGTAGTAACGGTCAAAGCAATATATTAATTGTTTTTTTTTTTTTCAGCTGAACAAAAGTTGGCCGTCGTCATATGTCGCCCAATTCTGATTTCATTAAGGAGTTCGTCCTAATGTACGCCATTGCACGTCGTAGAATGTAAAAATGTTAACTCTGGCACAGTATGCTATAGAGGACAAAGGATCAACATATCGTTTTGCAAACAATTAGAAGATGCCGTTAAGAAAAAATAAAATAAAAAGAAACCATGTCAAAAACACCAAATCAAAATCATTTTGAAAGAAACAAATTATTTAATATAGAATAGAAAAGAAAAAGAAATTTGGACTTGGGAAATGTAAACAGATGAATGTCTTTTACGAAATGACCATACTACCGAAATGACCATAAACTTTTGTTTGAAAGTTGCAGCAACTTTGACAAATTTGAATTATCATATTTTATGAACTATCAAAAGTATGAATGCGGCACTTGAACACGCGTATTATGGATTCAGAAAGCAACATGTCCTAGCAAAAAACGGGCGGTACCAGGCTTTTTTTCAAAATTAATATTGAAATCCGATCGTTATCATAATTTAAGAGCATGTTACTGTCAATCGCGAAATTTCCTTGTGCTCTGTTAGATTAAGATTGATAAAAAGAGCGTAGCTCCACACTTACTACGCAAAGATTTAAGCGATCATATCTCGTAAACTGTTAGAGATAAATATTTGAATTTTTTACATTTGCTTACACTTTAGAACGAAATTCATAAAATTTTGGGCAAAAAGTCATATTATTAATAATTCAATCTAGATTCAAATTCAAATTATGGAGTTGGGTAGTATACAATTGCAGAAGATGTTTTCATCCCACTTTAATGAAGGCGCTGCAACACACGCCGAGCCGTTTAGTATTTAAAAAACTTTAAAACTTGTTAACAAAAATTGTCATTCAGCCCAGTCATGAGAACTTTTATGTTGAAACTCTATTCTAGAGACTAAGGTTTGTGGCTTGAATAAATTCTTGGTATCGACTTCTTGTGCGCGGTGGTGAATTGACTGCGGCCATGTTTTCGATATATTTTGCATTTTTTTTTTGGCGTACGGCTATGGGTTAGCTGTTTACTGAACTAATTGACTCGAATTTGACTGCCAAACGTTGATTAGTCAAACGAAGAGAATGGTCAGGACAACTGGGAAGTTCATTCCTGTAGCAACGACAACCGTTCTGATAGTAAAGTTCTGGCTGAAAAATAAAAACGAAAAAATAGGAAAAGGATGAGACACCAACCACCTTGAACTGTCAAAATCTGCTCGTTCGTGTTGGAAACCCCCTTTACAATGATAGCGTCTTTTACTTTCTCTGTAAGCATTCCCTTTTTTACATTTTTTTTGTGGAATAATGTAGGAATGCTATAAGAGGTACAATAAATTACCCCAAATTCATAAGTCGCAAATTTTGTATATACAAATGTAGACTGCCTGGATTTCTGTTAATCGAACCTATTAATTTTGTGTTATAAATCTTTGTCAATTTCCGATTTTGAATGTGAGGTAAGGGAAAGTGCCTGGTTACCTCATTACAGCCATTGACTAAGGTTTTGCAAATTATTGCAATTTCCACGGGGTCATTAGATTCATACAGGTGCCTAAAAAGTGTGGTAAATTGCGACATATAGAAGTCTGCCGTCGTTTACTTTGAGGGATCCCAGAAGGATAAAGTAAATTGTTCCATTATTACTAATGTATGAAGCATTATAAAGTATTATTTACTAGCTGACCCGGCAAACGTTGTTTTGCCTTCAATTTTTATTTTCACTGAAAGTCTGGTTCCGTTGCAAAGTCTCGGCTGATTGATATTTTGGAGATGAATGATAGGTACACTGAACCGACATATCAAATATTGTTCAAATACCGTTAACCGCAGCTAAAAATAATTTTTTTTTATTTTTGATAGCTGACTCAACAGACGTTGTCCTGTCCTAATAAAAAAAATTTATGTTTGTTTAGTAAATTTGTGAAAAGCTGTTGCAAATGTGTAAAAATTGTTAAAAAAGGGGAAATATGTTTTTTTGAATGTTAGTTATTATTCATATAGGTTTGGGATATGTTTGATTTACATTTCGTCCCCTCAATATAATAATAGCATATAGCGTATAGCATATATATAATATGCTTGTTCAATACCATAACTATTTTTTTTTTACCTAAAAACCGGATTCGTGATAATGGATTTTTAATTTGTGGTTTGTATGGGAGGTACCACGCCCC